>LNKV01000053.1:0-162679 GCA_001465935.1 Clarireedia homoeocarpa | reverse complement strand
TTAAAACTTTTATTATTTAATTATTAATTAAATTAAATTAATAATATAATTTAATTAATTTTATTATTAATTTTTTATTAAAGATTTTAAATTTATTTAAAATTAGTTTTTTTAATTAATATAAATTAATATATTATTTTCTTTTTTAATTTTTTTTAAATATTTAAAATAAATAATTTATAAATATTATTAAAACTAATTATAAAAATATTAAAAGAAATATAATAATTATTAAATTTCAATTAATTTAATAATAAAAAAATTAATAAAATATATAAACTTTTTAAAATTAATAAATTCGTTTTATTTATTATTTAATTTAGATTTAAATAAAAAATATTAATTTTATATTAATTCTTTTAATTCTTTTTATTTTTTTATATAAAATATATTATAATTAAATAATATAATTATTCAAAAAATTAATATTTTAATAAATTATATAAAAATTTTATTTTTTCTAATTTTAATAATTAATAATTAAATTTTAAAATAAAAAATAAAAAATAAAAATTTTCGATTTTTTAATTTAAATATTAAATTATTAATAAAAATTTATTATTTATAAAAAGAATAATTTAAATAAATTAAAAGTATTTATTAAATTAAATTTTAATTATTTATATTTAATATTTTTATAATAATATAAATTAAATTAATATTTATATAATTATATAATTTATTTTATATTATTTTATATAATTATAATTTTTTAAATAATTTTTTTAAAAAGAAAATAATATTATTTTAAATTATTAAACTTATATATTTTTATTTCTTTATATTAATATTTTAAAAAAAAACTAAAAAAATTTATAAAAATAAAATTATTAAAATTATTAAATATTTTAATATAAAAATTAAATATTAATTTTTATTTATATAAGAATAATTAAAATTAATATTTTATATAATTAATATTTCTAAATTAAACTTATTTATTTATTAATATTATTAAATAATAAAATATTTATAAAAGTTTTTAATATTAATTATATTTAAAATTAATAATATAATAAATATAATAAATATAATAAATATTATTAATTAATAAAAAGTTATTGTAACGATATATTATAGATAAAGATTATACTATTCTTAGAATCAATAACTAGAGAGCTAAAAGGGTCGAAGGGCCTTAAAGGCTTATATATATATAATAGTTATATAAGTTATATACTTAAGGTATATATATACTAGGTGTATTAAGGTCTGTCCTACTAATCGGGTAAATACAATATATCGTGATCGCTAATCCTAAGAACTTTATATATCCGGATTATTATACTATCCCCTTTTCTAAAAAAGCTTGTCCTCGAGTATTTTAAGTTTATTAATTCCTATCACTAATATTAGTAAATAAGTATAAGAATATTAGTTAATTAAAAGAGTTAAATAATTATAGAAATAATATAAACAAGTATAAATTAATACTATTTATAAGTTTACTACTAATTATAAGTCTAGCTAATAAAAGAATTATCTTCTTTATATAAAAGCTATTAGATAATCGCTTTCTAGATATTTATAATCGTCTTTACTTACTTAATATAAATATAGCTATTTTAAAAAAAGTACTAAAGGACTAAATAAAATAGGATTTTCTAAGTAAAATATATTAAATAAATACAAAGTTATTTTAAAGTTAAATATTTTATATTATATCAAGTCGATATTATAATTAAACTATTGTATATAGTATTCTAAAGATCTATAATATTTATAATAAATAAGGATTTTCTCTATTTCCTATTTCTTCTTACTAGTTATATTGATTAGTAATAAAAGGTTATTAACTTAACTAGAAAGTAGGTTATTAGATACTTTTCTTAATTTATTAATAAAAAATATAAAGTATATCTTTATTATCTTAAATAGTTTAAACTTAAAAAAGTAACTAATCTTCTCTAGAATCTTAAAATATCTATTTATTAGAAAATCGAGCTTCTTTGATAATTACTAAGTAGATAAATATCTTATATCAAACTAAATAAAATTACTAATATCGAAGTTAACTAAGTAATATAATATATTTATAGTTTAAACTATATACTTTTATATTTTCTTAATTATTTAACAAGCTTGTTATAGTATTTCGAGGTTATAGTATATATATATATAAGTATTAACGAGATTAAAGTTATTTATAAATAGAGTTAAGTTAGCTTTATTCTAAATCTAAGTATATCACGGTTCTCGATTATAGAGTATCTTAAATAAACTTAAGTTACTAAAGAAAGTATATAATAAGATTAGCTAAGTATAATCTATTATTAATAAGAACTCAGATTAGTTATCTTAGTAGTAACTAATAAAAAGTCGAAGTCTCTTCTATAAATACTAATTATAGATCTCGGTTTGACTATTAGTTTGAAAGTAGTTAGTAGTTAAGAGTTTAATCTAAATTCTAAGAATATTATTAAACTCTTTCTAAAAAGTAGATATAAACTATAAGTTATAATCGAAAAGTATTATTATTAGTAAGTTATAATATTAATAGATATACTATAGATATAGTTTAGCTTATTCTCGAATATCGATTATCTTATAATATAATATAATAATTATTTATTTATTAAGATAGTCGATAATAATTAAAATATTATTAAATCTATATTTATCTTTATTAAAACTATAATAATCTATTATAATATATTTTTAAATATATATCGAGATTAGTAAAAGATAAAATAATTTTAATATTTTATTATAAAGAACTAAACTTCTATAGTAAATATAATAATTATAGATATAAATATATACCGAGGTAGTTAGTCTATACTAGTAGTATAACTTAGTGATTAAAAGAGTAGTCTTCTTAATACTAGAATATACTATCGAGATAGAATTATATACTTTGTAAATAAACAATATACAAAGATTCTGAGTATTAGGAATAATAAATCGGTTATTATATAAGAGTAAATTACTTTTAAAAGTTAAATATAGATTACTATAAACAGTTTAGACTTTTAAGCTTTATAGATTCTTTAAGTTGCGATTAGCTTTAAAAAGATAATTAATAAAGAGAGTTAGAAAATAAAAAGTATTAAGTATAATAATATTAGCTAGTAAGATCGGAAGTTTACTAAAGATTCTCGAGTCGATTTAACTATTATATAAAAGTTATTATAGTCTATTATATTTCTTCTATTTATTTTATAATAACAGTTTATCAACTTTATAAGTTAAAGTATTTATAAGAGAGTTGTTTTTTTCGAAATAATATATAATCAAGAAATTATAGTTAATAAAGAGTTTAGCTTATCGAGTTTATTATATATTTAAAGACTTAGTAATTATAAAATATTCTAAAACCTTATAGTTAGTATAAACGCGGATCTAGTATAAAGTCGATATAAATTTAGCTTACTAGTTACTAAATAATTTAACGATTATAAATATTTCTTTATTATATACTTCGTAGTTAAGTTTAATCAGCTATATCGTCTTTAAGAAAAATACTATAAAGAGCTAGTTATTATTATATTTCTATAAAAGTATATTTACTATAATACTATCTAATATATCTATTTCTAGTATATAAAGAAGTAAGTAATTATAATATTAAAAAAGTAGTATACTTATTAATATATACTTAAAAATATTAAAAACTAGTTAGTAACCTTTATTAAAGTAGAAAAGAGTATTAGCTTTAGTTAGTTTGATTAAAGGCTTAATAATAATATCGAAATTATAAATAAAATATTTATAAAAATTATAAAATCCAAGAAACGATTATATATTTTTCATTATTATCGAATAAATCTACTACTATACTATAATAACTTTCTCGAGATCTATTTTTATATTATTAATTGATATAATAAACTCTAAATATTTAATATAAGTAATATCGAATTTATACTTTTTAAAATCGACTTATAGTCTAGTATCTTAAAAGTATTATAGAACTAATTTAATATAAACTTGATATTTAAGTAAGTCTTTAAAGTAAATCAAGATATTATTAAAGTATATAATATAAAAGATATCTAAGTAGTTAAAGAGAATATTATTTATATAATATTAGTAGATTATAGAGTTATTAGTTAATCCGAATAGTATAACTTTATATTTATAGATACTATAATATATATAGAATATAGTAAACTCTTTAAAAGCTAAGTCTATTTTAATATAATAGAATACTTATCTAATATCTAGTTTAATAAAAATTTTAATATAAGAAATATAAATAAAAGTCTTATCAATAAATAGTAGTAAGTAATAATCTTTATAAATAAAAGTATTAAGTATATAAAAGTTAATATAAAAGTATAGTAATCTATTCGGTTTCTTAATAAAGAGGATCGAGATAATAAATAAAGTTTAATTAGATTTAATAAATCTTTTAATTAAGTTCTTAATAAAGTATTTTTTAATAATCTCTAATTCCTTAATCGATATCTTATATAATAGACTATAACGAAGTTTATCTTTTATACCTTCTTCTAAAATAATCTTGTAGTTATAAGATTAATAGAATAATAAAGTATTTAACTTAGTTTTAAAGAATATATCTAAGAATCTCTAATATTTCTTAGAGATCAAAGACTTAGTATTAATCTTAAATAAAGAAGCTATATTAAGTAATTGTAAATAAAAAATAAAACGAAATTATTATATTAATAAAAGTATTACTTATTTATTTTCCTTTTTAACTTATCGGTCTTTAAGTAATCGGTTAATCTTATTAATCGAAGTAGTACTAAGTTTATACTAATTATTTCGGTAGTAGAGTATATAAAATATAGCTTTAGAGATTATATATAAGTCGACTAATTATTTAGAGAGACTAAACTAAAATTTCTAAAAGGGTTTAAAATATCGTTATTAAATAAATTCAATAGAGAATAATTCTTTTAACTTAGTTTTAAAGTTAGTTTTTATTATTTTAAGAGCACGAGCTTGATCTTTTAAAAAAGTATTATAAAGGCTAAATAACTATTATAAAGTTTTAAAGGAGGTTAATTCAACTTTTAAATATATTAAATAGAATAAAGTTTCTTCTATTTTTATTTATTATAATATTACTAATATTATTATAATTAAGATAATTACTTAGTTATCTAAGTAGTTAATACTAGCTTATTATTACTAGTATTTATCTAATTTATAATCTTACTATTTAGTATCCTTCTAATATTTATAATTGATTATATAAAGATTAAGATTAGCGCGAGTATATATTAAAAGTCGGAAATAAATTTAACTAGAAGGTAAGTTTATAAACTAGTATAGTTTATATTATTTATAATTAAGAAAGATCTGATTCTCTAATAACTATATTCTTCTAAAAATTATAAGATATATAAAGTAGATAATTAAGAAAGAAATATAAATCTAAAATCGACTATTAATTAATAAGTTTAAATAAATATAATAAGATATTACTTAGTATTATTTACTATTATAACTCTTAATCAATAAAAGTATTTTCAATTTCTTTATTATAACCTTCTAAATAAAGTTTAGTATCTTAAGAAATATAATATCAATAAAAATAAAGTTATTTATTTTAAAGTTAATAAGAGCTTTAGTTTAGAATAAATATTAATTTCTTAATAATATATAAAGGAATATTATATACTTTCCTTTAAGTAATTTTATTAAATCTAAGTATCTTATATCTCTAATTCTATCTAATAAAGAGTTTTTTACTAAATATAGTCTTTTACTCGATTATTATTAGTATAAATAATAGTAATAGCCTTGGCTTTATATTTATCTTTTTATACTTATTCACTTACTATATCGAGGTATTCCTCTTTTTATTTAAAAAAGTTAATATTAATAATACTAATATAAGAAAGAGTACTATTATAAAATTAACTAGAGATATCTTTGAAAAGTAAGTTATCTTTTAGTTTATTTTAAAAGATAGAGATAAAGTTCCTTAATATAAAGTAAGAGAACGTTTTATTAATAATAGAATTAATTGATATTAGCTAGTTAGAATAAGTAAGATCAGTTCTATAAATAGATAAAAAGTAGTTAATCTAATTAATAATAATTTCTTTATTAGCTTTAATCGAAGTACTAATAGGATAATAAGTTAGAAACGATATTATAGTAATATAAGTAAGTCGGAGAAGTACTAATAACTTATTAATATTATCTTATTATTTTATAAAATTCAAGTATCTAACTAGTTCTTAAAGAGAGGTAGCTTAATACTAGATACTTTTAATTCGATTCTAATAGTAATAAGTAAGTTTGAAAAATAGATTTTTATAAATCGTCTTCTTACTAATTTAACTAATAAATACTAAAATATAGAGTTAATAGTAAAACTCTTTAAACGAAGATAAAAGTTTAGATATAATTATAAATAATATTCGGTATTTAATTTTAATAAAGACAAACTCTAATTTATTATAAAAAAGCGAGTATAACTTATCTATTAACTATTTAATAGTTAGAGATAGTTCTTGAAAGAATAATCTTTCTAAGTAATTCAAAGTAGTATTCTCGACCTAGTCGTTTATATATTCTTAAGTTTAATATTCGTTGAAGTAAGTATATATAGCTAGTCTACTAAGAACTATATATTTTTATAAAAATAGAAGAATATTAGAACTATTATTAAGTTTATTAGTAAGATTAGTAATTCGAGAGAGTTAGTCTAAATTAGTATTAAACAAAGAGAGATTATAAATTAGATATATAAAAGAAAGTAGGTTTTAAGTAGAATTATTATATTCGTTAAAATAAATATATAGGGTTAATATAATATACTCAATCTTATATTATTCAGATATTTCTTTATTTTATAGATTAGTTAGATTATAAGAGGTTTATCTATTTAATACTCTCGATTTAGAAACTAAGTCTCGTTACTTTATTAAAAGGATTAGATAATTTTATTAAAAGAGTTCTAATTAAGAAGGTATTAAAAAGAGAGTAGTAATAGTAATACTAAAAGAAGTACTAAGAAAGATATAGTTAGAGATTAATTAAGTGATTTATTCTTATTATAACTTTAATTATATTTATTGAGTTCTAAGCTATATTTACAAGTCTCGGATCAATATAGTTAAGATTATAGTCTTACTATTTATTAAGAAAGAAGTAAAGCCCTAATCTTATAATTAAAAGAGTTAGAGATTAGTTACTTTTCTTTTTCCTTTATTTCTACTTTCTATATTAATATTAGAACTTAGAAGAGTATTATCTTGAAACTTGTTTTTTAGAATATTATTATTGTTTTTAGAGTATTCGTAACTAAGTGAGAGGATCGTATTAAACTTAAAGATATTATTATAAAGAGTCTTATTACTCTTCTTAAAAAGATTAGTATTCTAAGAAGAAGATATATTATCGAAAGGATCGATATTAAAAGTAAGTTTAAGAGTAAATTATAAGAAGGTTAGAAAGGTAAAGAAAGAGTAATAAGAATAAGAAATACTTATATCACTTTTATAGAATAGACCTTCTTCTTATAACTTAGTAGTTTCCTAAGTAAAGAGGATTAAGAATAAAGTATTATTTAGATAGCTATCAGTTAACTAGAGGGATTAGTATTGAGTTATTGATAATATAACAATATACTGTAGATAAAAATCATACTATTCTTAGAATTAATAACTAGAGAGCTAAAAGGGTCGAAGGGCCTTAAGAGCTTATATATATATAGTAGTCACGTGGGTCACGTGCTTAAGGCACGTGTACGCTAGGCGTGCTAAGGTCTGTCCCACTGATCGGGTAAGTGCAACGTGTCGTGATCGCTGATCCTAGGAACTTTATATGTCCGGATCGTCACAGTTATAATAAATATAATAAATAATATATTTTAAAATTTAATATTTTAAAACTTAATATTCGATTTATATTATATTTTTCAAAACTTAATTAAATATATTCTATTAAATAAATTATACTTTATATAAATTTCGTGTAACTTACTCAATTTAGTATACTCTATATCCGCGATCCTTTGCACCTTCCTCTATACCGGGCTTGGTATTTTGTCTTCTGGCCAAACTCTTAAGCTTTATCAAGAATGTGCTCATCTGAATTTGGAAGGAGATCTCGGTGCGCAACCCACCAGACCAAAATATGGATCTATATGTATCTTTGAATTCCAATGGATTCTCGCTCAGTAAGTTTTCCAACTCTAGTCACCATAATGAGACTGATATCTTTTCTCTATTTCGCGAGCCTTGCTCCCGTCTTCTCATGGGCATGTCTTCTTCCCGAGGAGCAGGAAGGACTACAAAGACTTGTCTCGCGCCAATCATCCGGCAATGGCATTCCCATTGGAACCGGTGATCGCTACAGTGCCGGTACCATCGCGCCTCGAGGATTAGGTACACAGACAACGACACTAACCACACTTTTGAACGTCAATGAAATTGCAAGCGGCTTGAAGGGTCTCGCAAAAATTTATGGCATCTCCACCTTCACGACTCCCTACCCTACTTACAATGGAGCCTCCATCTCAGGTGGCAAAGTTGGAGGTAATGGAACATGTGACACTGCCTACAGTGTGTATTTCAACGCTGCTATCCATGCGCGCGAGCGCGGCGCCTCAGATGGCCTTCTTTACTTTATTGGCGACCTTCTATATGCAAACGCGAATAAGGTGGGTTTAGTATACGGATCAAAAACATACACCAATGCGCAGGTGAAGACAGCTCTCTCAACCGGAATCGTCTTTGTTCCTCTCAGTAACCCTGACGGCGTAGCTTACGACCAATCTTCCAACAGCTGCTGGCGTAAAAACCGCAATCCGAGATCATCGACCGGGACGGCTGCTTCTGTAGGTGTGGACCTGAACCGCAATTTTGATTTTTTGTGGGACTTTACCACGAAGTTTGCAGCAAGTGTGAGGTCTAGTGTGGCTTCTACGAACCCAGCGGCGGAAACATATCATGGTACGTTCAGAGTTCACACTCTGACTGACATGCAATAAAAATATAACTTCTCAATTATTTCAGCTACCTGCTAACTACTTTCACTCTCTTCACTCAGGTAGCAGCGCATTCTCCGAACCCGAGACCCAAAGTATCAAATGGGTGCTTGACACCTTTCGCAAAATACGCTGGTTCATCGACCTACATTCCTACGCTGGAGACGTCCTCTACAGCGTGAGTATGATCATTTCCTTGATTTTGTGAACACTATGTGATCTTGGAGGACAGCCTCTACTTATTTCATTTCCAATAGCTTCCTTGCTTCCAAAACAACTCAAACTTCCCAATTTCCCCTTGAAATACATTCGAACGTTAACTGCTAACTCTCCGCTCTTCTAGTGGGGCAGTGATGAAAACCAATCCCGATATTCCACCATGAACTTCCTCAACTCCACTTACAACAATGTCCGAGGCATTCTAACTGACGTCCCCGGCTCTGGCACCGGTTACGGCGAATACACGCCAGCCATGGAAAACAGCGACAATGTAGCCGCTGCAAATCGGATTGGCGCCGCCATGGGCACCGCCGTTGGACGCACATACAGCGTGATGCCATCCGCGGAACTCTATCCCACGTCGGGAGCTAGCGATGATTACTCGTATTCCCGACATTTTGCAAATACGAGCCTTAATCTGGTGCATGGGTATACGATTGAGTTTGGGTTTGGAAATACGGCGGCGTCGTGCCCGTTTTATCCGACCCAGGAGCAGCATAATGCGAATATGAGAGAAATTGGAGCAGGGTTTATGGAGGCGCTTTTGGCGGCGCAGGCAATTGGGGTGGGGGACGTTGGAGCATGTTGAATCAATAGGATAGGATAGGATAAGATGACAAGAAGGTAAAGGTAAAGTTGTTACGAAGAGTGTTATAGGTGTAGCATACAACCAAGGGACCTTAGGCTCAATGACTAGCTAGTCATAGTAGAACCCTTAGAAAGAATATATGATTATTAAGATCTTTGTGAATTACTTGTACTAAAATTTAGGAGCGATTTGAGCTAAATTTTTACGAAGAATATTCTAATTTAGCTTCAAAGTCCGAGTATTCTACTAATGGCAGACTCTAAAGTCAGTGATACCCCAAGTATCTATTGTAAAGATGGGATTTGGGCTCAACTTTTTAATAGTGTAAATTTTATTAGTATTAAACTAGATTTTAAAGACGTTTATCATCCCAACCATTTTCAAAAGACCAAGTGGGTTGTACTGAGGCTCCTTAGCAGAATGGTCTAGCTACATAGAACGGATATTTGTAAGTTGGGCGAATATCTTGCGGTGATGGTATAGCATCGGTGAAGAGGATACTAACTCAATTCCTGGTATAAAGTAGTGCTTCGATAAGAGAGGGAAATAGAAGCATAGATCAACACCCTCTATCAACATTTCCCTTCTGCTTTCACTTGTCGCAATGATATCTCACACCTTTCTAAAAAAAATTCATGGTTCTAGTGACTATGAAACATTTCTTCTTTGAATTCAAATCCGGCGGCTAGTCTTAGATATATCAGCTCCACTCACAACAAAGAATCTCACGCATACCGTTTTGGGAGATTGGTAAATGCTCGATGTTCTTTGTCTCATTCGGATGTAAAAAAACCAGATATCATGCCTTCAAAACAGAGACACCGAATCGTGATTAGCTATCTAGTTTGAATTATTCAGACAAGTTATTCTCGCCAAACAGCACGGGCTGTGCCCACTCCATGAGGAATTTTACCAGCAAAATATATAAGTATGTCAGAACATCGATCGCACGAACGCGGAATGGGAGGAAGTGGAATAGGAGAAAGCTTGGAGAACAGTATAGTAGAGGATCAAGAGCCATTACTTATTCGAAAGCAAGAAAGTCATGGCTTCACGCTCCAACTTGTAGTTGGAAAGACCGTGGAGTATCCTGCAGCGGGACTTGTCGTTGCCACCGATAGAAAATTTCGAAGTGATACTATGGGACTCTGTACGGCAAACGTACCCCAGTGGCAAGACGAAGAAGTTGGTTTTCCATCTCGGAGAGAGCTGAGGAATAAATTTTCAGGTCGCTCATTCGAGGATTGCCATGCTCTATGTTTCACGAGTAAGCTTCCGCAACATCTTTACCTTGTTTGAGTTCTCACATTTTTAGCGAACCAGGATATAGAAGATGAGAAGGTTAGGCTTATTCTGATTAATATGACGGATTCAGATATTGGAGATGAAGGCGAAGATCGCCGGGTTCAGCATTTCGAGACGTTCCGCAGGTCAATTATCGCTTGCCTCGAAGTGGCTAATCGGGCTCACTGTACGTCCGTTGCTCTGCCTGTGTTTGGCGGTCCTCCCATGTCCCTTCATCTGCTAGATGATGAAGGTAACAGCATATATCGAGACCTGATAAATAGTATCTGGGAATATTTCCTGCCGCCACAGGCTGGAGCAGACACGGGTGAAGCTATATTACAAGCTGCCAGGCGAAGGAGCGACACTAAATTCGTCAATATAATCGTTGAAAGCAATAATATGGAATCTATGGATGTTAATAACGAATTGAGAATTTGGGAAGTCGCGGAGCGTCTCGCCCTGCTTGTAGATGTGTGGGAGTACGTCAAAAACGCTACCATTGCTCTAAAATCTAACAACTAATAGTAATCTAGTGACATATTTGCTGATTCAGGGCCACGCGGGCCATCTGGGCTAGACGGAAGGGATGAAAGATATGGAAAAGATGGCAGAGACGGCAGGGACGCCCGGGAAGTTGGAGATGAAAAGCAGGGTTCGCCGGCACAACAGCAGTCAGTGGAAAGAGGCAATGATGAAGCAGTGAACAATCATAGCAACAGAAAGTCTTGGAGAAGCAAGAGATCTCGACCAATGCCAAACACTGCCGCAATTAAAAGATTCAAAGGTCAAAAACCGGTCCGAGAACCCAAAAGTGGACTCGCTCCTAGAGGACGTGGAAGGGGGGGATCTGTACGAGCGGGCTGGGGAGATAAATTTGCTGCAAATGCACCCGAAAATACCGGCCATACCAGTTCCTGTACAGGTACCACAGTGAAGGGCGTGAAGTGCAAGAACAAAGCATTTCATGGAGAAGAGCGCTGTCGCCTGCATCGTGAAACGTAATATATTTCAATTAATATGGGCTGAGCATATGAAATGCGCTGCAAGTGCTCTGGTTGTACTAGAGACTGCCGATGAACACAGAGAACATATAATTAGTATAGAAGGTTTCGGCTTGACACCATGCTGCAGAATCCTTAGAATCGGGATTTAGATTACTTTCATATGCTAATTATTTTATGAGGCATTAAGATGTGGTTATCAGGGAACGTTTTCACTGTTGGATGTAAAGATCTAGAAAGACTCCCGTAGTAAGAGAATAAGTCCTTAGAAAAAGAGTCGGCCCATAGCTTAGGCTAGATCTTTGAGAGACTAGTACTAGATGACACTGAAGAAGAGATGATGTATTTTACAGTTCTAGCACAGTAGAAATACTAATTTTGCCTGAGACTTATCCACAACTTGCATAGTAGTTTTGGGATTATAGTCTACACAGGGCAGAGGCCCTTTTGAACTCTGTAAGTAGCGTAATTGCTGGCTAATAAGATACTAGAATGTAACTTTAGAGAAGCAGGTCGCCATCTTTGATAATATTCGACCAAACTTTGACTTCGCAGTAATCAAAGCACTCTTTTATAGATATTCAGTTCCAAGCTTAGAGTTTAGGATAAGTAGTTTCCTGCTTTGCTGGGACTAGCTACCTTAGTTTCTCCGACTAGAGTTCGAAAATGGAAGTTGTTAAATATTGAAATAATTAATTTGCATCTCTAATCCCAGATACGGTGACTGTAATTACCTTCCGGGCCTTCAAACTGCGGAGCATGACCGATCACTTCCCCACAAGCAAATATATACATACTGAAATGTCGCCTTTGCCGTTGGACTCACAGGCGCTCTCAAAATCAGATCAGTAGTTGACGTAGCCAACTGTTATCAATCACAACTTCAGTTCTAGTCCAGAACCCAGAAAACATGTTAGAGATTGAAAATTTTCAATCAGCCATCGTATCTCGAGTCATAAAATTAGAACTCCCGGGATATTCTCATGGGAGGAAACCTAGAAATCCCATCTTGGGCAGATTGAAGTCATGAGCAGGCTGCCTTGGGACTTCAACAGCTATGTGCTACCGTTTCTGAACCAAGGATATCGGCCAAGGCGTGCTTCACACTATAATAATGATATGAAAATGAGACTTCATTTTCACTGTCAAAAAGAGCTAAAAGTATGCAGTACGTTCATGAATAAGGATAAAGCTATCTCTATCTCTCACGATTTGGCGCGCTACTATTCTCCCTTTTGGTGCCATCCAGTATTTGAAATGGGAGATCGGAAGCTAGAAAATGCAAGACAGCCGACTCGAGGGTATTTGCATCCAGATAAATTGTTTTATGCTTTATTGACAGTTTCCCTGATGCTTCGACATGCTGCCTGACTCCAGTGAAGTGGCTCAGGTTGAAAGCTGGGTTATCTTTCAACGTGGCTGACACATTCATTGGGCGCGGCTTAAGGCGCCCGCAGCAATGACATAAGCCCATCCGCTACCGGATCGACCGCCAAGTCAAGCAAACGAACCGTCGGGAACTTCACATCGTGGTCGCCTTGACTTTCACATTCAAGATATTGTTCTTCGCATCAAAGATTTTATTCCATGAATCATCCTCATCCGCAAACCAACCAAGCCCAAACTCTTCGGAAACGTCGCCGAACACAATTGGCTTGCAACACCTGTCGTGATCGGAAAACCAGATGTAATGGCGAAAGACCGGCGTGCTCGTCTTGTGTTAGAAGAGGCGTTAAAGATAGCTGTTCATATGAGGAGGTGACAGTTGGTTCACACAGGTCTACAGTCTCAATAGGGTAAATCTCAATCCATAGAAATGCTTCCAGAAGATCCGGACTATCTAGTTGCAACCAAACCCTAACGCTTATAGGCACAGCTCAAGCAACTGTAATACCATTACGAGCCCTGAGATTAGGAAGGATTTACCACCTCCGGCCGTTCTGGGCATCAGTAATGCCTCGCTAGGTGGGAATGTGGACGCTCTAGCCATGGTAGCTGATAGCACTACGAGCGACTCTCTCTATGGTAGATCTTCTACCATCGCCCTAGTATCTCAGGTCAGGGAAGCTGCTTCAATTCCCGCCGTTCAAAGATCATCAGCTTTAGGACCGGTTGAATCTCCCTCCAAAAGTCCAGTCGAAGTTCTGCACAAGCAAGACTTTTGCAATTTCATTTTACCTCAGCGACAACATGCTGATGAATTCTTGGCTTGCTATTGGGAATTTGCTCATCCCGTTTTTCCCATATTACAAATTCCTTCTTTCAATTCATCGTACGACCAATTGTGGATTTCTCGAGCCGAGGCCGAGAGGGGTAGCGATGAATTGGATGAGACCATATTTCATGCAACGTTGAACCTAGTCTTTGCTCTTGGATGCCAATACAGTAGTATAGTTCCTCCAGAGAAGAAATCGGACTCAGCCCATGAATTCTATCGGCGTTCTCGAAAGCTGATCAATTTCGAAATATTGGATGCGATGCAGTTATCTCTCGTTCAGCTGTTTCTCTTGACAGGTGTATACTTACAGTCGACGGAGTATGCACACCGGTGCTGGAACGTGATTGGACTAGCCATTCGCACAGCGCAGGGATTGGGTTTACACACTGAAAATCTCTCATTAAGAACCAATCAACGCGACCGGGAGCTGAACAGAAGGCTCTGGCATATATGTGTGCTGCTTGACAGGTCTGCAGTTTCACATTACTTTGAGATGCTTGGGGCTAAACTCTACATAGACTGTTAGCAATGACCTTTGGCCGTCCTACGATGATACGTGCTGGATCATGGAACACTCTAGTTCCTGCAATGATTGATGACGAACATCTGCTGGTAGTCGGTGAAGGAACCCAACCATCTGGAAGTCTCTCACGAATGTGTCTCTTCATTTACTCATTACAATTATTCGAGATCATGGACGAAATACTGTCATCATTCTATATTCAAGACAGTACCAGAAAAGGTAAGCAGATAGGCAAGAATACGGATGGCCGATGGTCAATTGATGATCTATCAGATGTTCTAATCATCAATACGAAGCTTGACCGGTTTAAGAGTGCACTGCCACCGTTCCTACAGGCTGATGATCAGCACCGGACCAGTCGGATGCACTCAACGCTACAAGCTAAGGTTCTGCAAAGCAGGTAAGGACTTAGCCGTTATCGATCCATACTATAACCTAAACTACAGTTCTAGATTCTTATATGTTCGTATGATGCTATTGAGGCCTGTATTACTCGCTTCGGTTGCGAATGGAAGAACCGAGAAACAGCCTGCGAACCCCGAAATATGTCTGGATAATAGTCTTGCGAAGGAAATATGCACATTGTGTATTAAGACAGCCCAAGTGCTACTTGAGACTTTGTATGATAATCTGGACGCCAACTATCGTAGTCCTGGATGGCATATCGTATACTGTAAGTGCCAATGTTTATATTTTCAATTAAGATGGCACTAATCTTTCATAGTTGCATTCACTGGAGCTATGATCCTTCTTGCAGCACATTTATCTTGTTTTGAACCGATGGATGCCAGGGATCAGTCATTTCTTACATCGTGGAGCTATTGTATCAAAGTTTTAGAGCATTACCGACAGCAGATCTTACCAGCGGCAAAGGCGATCACAATCCTCGACAACCTGAAAGAAAAAATCCAGTCCATAACTCGATCACCTCTTGCTACCGAGGCACCCACAAGTGTAGACGAGTCTTCTGTTAAACCCCCGGACCAACCCGAGGCGAATCCAGACAATATCGACGATGGAATATCTGGTGCGACCGTGCTTAGCATGGAAGGTCTAGACATGTTTACAATGGATCCCATCAATGATGCATGGTTCACGCAGCAGCTATCGGACATGAACTGGCTCGACTTTTCATAACCCAGTACACGGATTAGCTTTGGATATCATAACATTGCTCAATTTTGTAAATGAGCTCTTCACTAACTCAAATGCTGAATATTAGCAGGAGCGTTCCATACTAGCGATGGAAATACACGTATTGTACTAGTGTTTCGCGAAGGAACCACCAAATTCCTCCAAGGTTGTCTAAAAGTTACTAGAGGCTTAATCTTCACACTGGCATACCGACTCTCGACAAATCCAGTTCTTGCATCTTCCCGAGACAATGGTTCAGAAACCCAGCAGTTACCAAACTACATAGTTTGTTTCTCTTCCATATCACTTGGAGGGAAAACATGTCAAGTTTTCTTGGTCATCGTTTAGATTTGAGATACACACTTGGATGAATTTTGCTCAATATGCCGACTTTTGGCTTTGGACTTCATAGTCGGTTTGGTTCCAGGGATCACTTGGGTAACATGAATGTGGGATGTTGATATATTTTTGAAGGTGTGTCACAGCTCTGATCCGTGGTAGGCGCCACCTTTTTGGCTACCAGCAGAGGCATGGATGAATAGTAATTATAGGCATTACTCTTCGCACTCCTAGCGGCACTGTGAGTAGCAGCGCCATGCACCCACTCTGCTAAGACCATGGTAGGGTTCTTTGGTGTTATTGTTGGCCTAGACATCGTTGTTACAGGAGTATAGAGAGAAATTAAGTGGAGAAGCTCTGCAGGACTTGAGTGTAGTAGGTTTTGTGTGTTAAAAAATTGAAGCCTAGCACTGTCTTTGTTATTTTCTGTCAGAATTGGAATGTGTTGGTACACCTGAACGAAGATTTGCAGAGAAACAAGTCTAAGTCTTAAATTGTGTTACAGTAATTGTAGTATGATTAAAAGTTCCATTCGAGAACTTCAACGTTATCACTGGACAAGTTGTGCAGCTGGGAAAGAGAATTGGTGTTCGAGCGTCGAAACGTTCAACAACATATACTTTAGCTGGCGCCATGCTCCTGTAGCTAGTGGCTGAGGGTTGTGAGGCGTATTGGACATCGGAACCAGGTCGAAGTCGAGTAGTCTTTGGCCGTTTCACTGCTAAAAGTACCGAAGTTGTAGACCACCCCGGCCATTTGGACACGCTGAGAATCAAAAATAGTAGTAGGCTTGAAGGCCCCAGAACAGAGATTAGTGCCTTCGGGTTGCTCCACCGAGTAGTATCCGCTGGAGAAGTAGTAAATAATTGCCTCTGTAAACCTTTATACTATCATGATGATCAAAAACACCACACTTAATATAGCACCTTGATACCCCCGAAGCTTTCACGCCTCCCAATTAGGAGGAGTAGTGAGTGTTGGGAAGTACCCTTGGATTCTGAAATTCAACAAAGGTGATTTTGGATGATGCGGGAGTTTTGGTATGCGCTAATAGTGTAGAATTGCGATTTTCACATCTCTTCTGATGGGCAGCTCCAGCCCCAAAATACTCTAAGCGATGGGAAACCCCATTAGTAGTGATGGAGGCGCCTTTACTTTTCCTGCTTGACTGCCAGTAATCTAGAAGAGGCACCAAAGACGGTTGATAGAAGGGAGTGGCTTCCACGGATCTTGTATGTTACATCGAGGCGGCTCCTCTAGAGTTTATTCAGTAGTTCAGTAACAAATGAAGGGAGCTCCTCGAATGCAACGTCCACCTTCACGTTCAGCCTCCGACTTTGCACCTCGCATGTCTTATTGTTTCCCCAATTTCTCCCCACCACCACAATGACTGGATACCCAACCAGATCAGCATCTCCCATCTTCCAAGCAAATGATTGTGGTCGATCATCTATTATAGTATCTAGCTGTGATTTTGTGGTAAGTACATCGTAGACTTCTTCTGCAGCTTTCATGTGTTTTGGAGTTGAGACGATAATAATTTCGAATGGAGCCATAACTCGTGGCCAGTTGAGACCCCTTTCATCAGCCAAAGTTTCAGCCACGGCGCCGATCATTCGGGTAACCCCAATGCCATGACACCCCATCTCCATTGGGACTCGTACAAGAGTTCCGCGAGTTTCTGTGCTCGCCTCGTTACTCTTCATAATCTCAAACGGAACATCTATTGTTGCGTCCATGGGCTCACTATACCGTGTCCCTAAATGGAAGGTGTGACCAAGTTCAATCGCCTTGTGAACCTTTAGTGTACTATTATTGCACTGAGGGCATATGTCTCCATTTTTGATCCGTTGTAACTGTAGGGGAGAAGCTTGATCGTCTTTGAAACTAACCCTTTCGTTGGACAACCATGGCCACTGGAACAAGTCAACCAAGGAGGAATCCATTGATGTGATCTTCTCACGTAACGTTAAAGGGACCTGACCATCAATCAAGTTCAAAAGCTGTGGTGGGGTCCTTCTTGACCCTTCGAGGTGAGACGGATTTATCCGTTTGGCCCACAGTTGGGTCACGTCTTCGATTGACCCATCGTATTGTGGCACCACCGCTTTGATAGCATGTAAACTCACATCTACAGAATACCCAGAAGGGGCCCAGTACCAGACATTGATAAGCGTGTTCTTGTCTTTAGAGATACCACGATGAACATAAATTTCGCCTTGCTCTTGGAGAGGTAGGGCGTTTTCAACTTCCGTTACTTTTGGAGCACCGGATTGAGCCAATTCTTCGTTGGCTACATAATCACAGTTCGTGCAATTGATAACATGATCCTCCCCTTTGGAGGTAGGGAAATGGAACTCGTGACTCAAATTTCCGCCCATGTCTCCCGAATCAGCTTTGGCAACCAAGTAAGGTATCTTAAGCTCGTTAAAAAGGTTCTTGTATGCCTTGCGAACATCTTCGTATGTTTCCAGAGCTAGCGGAGCGCTGTAGTCGAAAGTGTATAGGTCTTTCATGACGAACTCACGCGATCGTAGCAATCCATGACGTGGTCGTAGTTCATCTCGATATTTGCGGCCTTGGGGTAAAATGAGCTAGGATAGAGACATTGGGAGAGAGATTTACCAATTTGATAAAGACGGACAGGAAGCTCTTTATAAGACTTGATTGTGTTTGCTACTAGGTCCGTGATTTCTTCCTCGTGCGTTGGGGCAAGGAGGTAGCCGACCTCTTTTCTGTCTCTCAATCGAAAAAACTACGGACATTGTTACTACAAGCAATTGATATGTTCTCTGACCAACTCACTTCAGAACCACTATTTAGACGCCCACTTCTGGCCCATATTTCCTCTGACGAGATGGAAGATAGGGATACTTTGGAAGCACCTACGATCATTAATGCTGATGAAAATAGAAATCTGAGACTGATGATTGACTGTACTTAACGCGGACATATGCTTGTCTATGAGGCCCTCTACTTTCTCCTGTACCCTCCGTCCCAGAGGTAACATATGAAAGATACCTGAATGAGCCTAAATGATTTAATTGAGAAGCTGCTTTATATGAGGATGAAACATGAATAACTGACCTGACGCAAAAAGCCAGCTCGAATGAGTTTTGAATGAGAATCTACTATAGGTTAGCTCTGGATGCCTCGAAAAGTCTGGCTATCCTAACCCTCATCTTCATTTGCAGCTATGCCGCCGGTTGGTATCCAGAAATGTGATAACCTTGCTCTCTCGTCCTCCTAGCATGGAGATAATCAGTCTTATCCATGCATCGAAGCAATGCCGAGACTTACAAGAACTTTGGAGAAACTGGAGCTGCATCGAGTTGCAGAGATCTTGAACAAACTTGAGGCATAACTTTGCCGTCTAGATAGATATACCGGCTGGCCAGAAAGTGTCCTTACGGCACCAAGTTGTTTGATCCTAACAAACCCCGAAAGCTTCATGATATGTTCGAATCAGCTAGAGTGTGAGTATTGCGGATGAATGAATACTAAAGGCCCTACATGCAAGCTTATCAAACCATGGTCGGAAGAGACGAGAGATCAAAGAACTGATAGAAAGTGAGTGTGTGAAGCCCAAACCCATGAAGCAGAGAAATTAATGTGACCGGGACGGGTCATCGGCAAAACCTTATTCCGGTCGGCATCTGTCTAAAAAAAAAGGTTTGAAATCTTATCGCAGTTCCAAGCTTCTAGATTTTATTTTCAACACGGTAGAACTTCTGCTTTCGTGGAAGATTGTCTGCGACTACACTTTCCAAGTCTTGTCTTTGGTGGTTAAAATTGTCAATCAGTATGGGGAAACACCGAAAGCCGTCGAAAGCGCCAGGCGCAAAGGTTTCCGCAACCGCAAACGACCAAGATATTCCCTCTTTTGATGAAAATACTCTATCAGCATTGACGGAGAAAATTGAGCAAGGTTTAGCAAAAGGAAATGGACAAAAAAAGCTGGATGCAACTGCTGTAAAGTCAACGAAACAAGAAAAGCTGGATAATTCTAGCAAACAAGAAAGCTCAAAGCGAAAGTCTAAGCCGCAAGAATCGCGCCGGGGAACGAAGAGAGATGCGGAGGGGAATGCAAAGGAAAAGACGAATGGCTCATCAAATATGTCTCAAGATCCTTCAACCGAAAGGGAAATATTGTTGCAGGAAATCTTGGCGTTGGGAGGCACCGAAGAAGACCTAGACCTTGTGCTCGATGCTCAATCAGATTCGGAGAACGAGGACGCGGGGAAGCCAGCAGCGGTCGATAAGAAATTCCAAAGCGAATTCTCAAAATTCGTGGCTAGTCTCGGAATTGATAGCAAAGCATCAGAAGTACAGGTGGATGAGGATGAGGTAGAAGAGGACGAAGCCGAGGAGGAGGGGGAGGGTGATGACTGGGAGGAAGCTTCTGAATCCGAGACTAGCGTAGCAGAGCAAGTCTCAGCGGCCCTAGAGAAGTCTCCAGTAGAAATAAAAGAATCCCCGAAAGATAAAAACCGCCTGGTTAGCACTTCCAATCCTCAATTCTGAGTCCACTGACCCATTTTAGATGTTTGAAGCCCGAGCAGATTGGCATGCTGTAGCACTCCCACCCCTTCCATCACCAGATCTTAGTGAATCTGGGCCATACCAAGAATCAATCAGGAACCTCAAGGAGTATGCGACAAAATTGATGGAGGAGGATAGCAAACTCTACTCTTCTAAGCACCTTTCGGCAACATCATCACATCGATTCCTTTCAACCATTATGTCCTCTGGTACATTGTCCGATAAAATTTCCGCTTTAACTTTGGTTGTTCAAGAATCCCCTGTCCACACAACAAAATCGTTCGAAAGTCTTTTAGGCTTGGCGAAGAAGAGGAGCAGAGGACAAGCTGTGACTGCGCTAGGGGCAATGAAAGATTTACTCGGGACTGGTGTTGTTCTCCCGGCTGATAGACGACTTCGAACATTTGCTGCTCAACCGGGCTTGCTTGGAACATTACAACAAAGTCCAATTTCAGTATGGAAGCTTGGACAGAGATTACCCGGGAACATTACGAAAGCACACCTTATTTCTTGGGCGTATGAAGACTGGCTCAAGGAATCCTATTTCGACATGCTTAAAATTCTAGAAGTATGGTGCAATGACGAGGTCGAGTATGCACGTTCGCGGGCGGTCACATATGTCTACGAATTGTTGAAAGAGAAGCCGGAGCAAGAATCGAATTTACTTCGGTTATTGGTCAACAAGCTTGGTGATCCGGAGAAGAAGATAGCATCCCGTGCATCGTATCTCCTGCTCCAGCTACAAACCTCACATCCATTGATGAAACCGATTATTGTCAATTCCATCGAGAATGAGCTTCTACTACGTCCTGGTCAAAGCTCGCACGCGAAGTATTATGCTATCAATACCCTTAATCAGACAATTCTCAGTACCAAGCAAGAGGAACTCGCCAAAAAGCTACTTGGTATCTACTTCGGCCTTTTCGTATCTCTACTAAAGAAGCCTGAGCCTGTTAAACCAGCAACTTCACTCACACTCAACAAAAAGGGAGAAATCCAAGGGGGTGGAGCGCCGATGGGCAAGAAAGCCAAAGCCAGATTAACAAAAGAGGAAGAAGCGAAACAAGTCAGTGAAGAGACAACAGAGAAGTTAATTTCAGCGGTATTGACAGGAGTCAACCGTGCTTTTCCATTCTCCAAATCGGATGATTCCAGTCTTGAGAAGCACATGGATACGCTATTCCGCATCACACACTCTTCAAACTTTAATACTAGCATCCAAGCTTTGATGTTGATCGAACAATTCGCCACAACGAAACACCTTGCTGTCGACCGCTTCTACAGAACTCTTTACGAATCTATTCTCGACCCTCGCCTCATTACATCGTCAAAACATGCACTATACCTTAATCTACTGTACAGGTCATTGAAAAATGACATCAACATCAAGCGTGTCAAAGCTTTCGTTAAGAGAATGCTGCAAATTATCACGCTCCATCAACCTCCATTTGTTTGTGGTATATTATATTTAGTCAGAGAACTAGAAGTCACATTCCCGGGCCTTGCATCAATGTTCAAGGAGCCCGAAGCAAGTGCCGAGGATGAGGATGAGGTCTTCCGCGATGTTCCAGAGGACGGAGAGGCTGCGGAGACTCAGGTTGACGATTCTCCGAAGCCACAGGAGCACTATGATGGAAGGAAACGTGATCCTGAACATAGCAACGCTGATAAAAGTTGTTTGTGGGAAATCGTAGGTTATATTTGATCATCCGCGGAGCACATGCTAATCATACTACAGATTCCATTCCTTGCTCATTTCCACCCTTCTGTTTCATTGTTCGCCGATCGTCTCTTGAATGATGAGAAAATGCCGCCCAAGCCCGATTTGGCCTCTCACACTCTCGCAAACTTCCTGGATCGATTCGTCTACCGCAATGCGAAAGCAGCAGCCGGAGCACCAAAGGGTAGTTCTATTATGCAACCTCTCGCTGGTGGAGACAGTCGTGGAGTTTTCGTCTCTAGTCGTGGAGCACAAGCCCAGCAGTCTGTTAATTCAGAAGCATTCTGGCGCAAGAAGGCGGAGGACGTTGCAGTTGATGAAGTCTTCTTCCACAAATACTTCAGTCAGATTGGAAAGAGCAAGCAACCTGCGAAGAAGAAGGAGGCCAAGAAAGGAGCCTTGGATGATGAGGATGAGGATGAGGATGAGATTTGGCAAGCTTTGGTTGAATCGAAGCCAGATATTGAAGGTCCTGATGATGACGACGACGATGATTTGGATATGGATGACTTCGACATGTCTGAAGACGAAGAAACGGACGGAGGAGTCGATATCGAAGGCGAAGGCGAAGATGAAGACGTTAACATGGAAGACATTGACGAGGACGAAGGAGATGAAAGCCCAGGTATCTTTGATGAAGACGAAGATGATCTTAAAGGAAGTGATGACGAGGCAGGATCTGATTTGGACAAGCTATTCGAGAAGGAGCTGCAGCGAGCAGCGAGTACCGAGAAAGGAGGAAAGAAGAAAGAGACGAGTAGGGAGAAGAAGAGGAGACTTAAGAATCTTCCTACTTTCGCTTCTGCGGACGATTATGCTGCTATGTTGGATGGGGATGGGGATGAGGATATGGGAAAATAGGGGGAAATGTAAACCTAAAAATGATCGGGTGGTTTGAGGGCAGATGATTGAGAAGACGGCTCATTATAGAGCATTGGTAATGATTATCCTTGACGGTGCTAAAAGTCAGATGTTCACCTCTGTAAGACAAGGAAATGAAAAGTTAATTCAATATTGGAAAACACCATGTCTTTGAGATTGTCTGTGATCTGATAGCAAATAACATTGGGTGAATGTCTGAAGCACCGCAGCAATTTCTGTCGGTCTCATATTGGACTGACAGTCGACAGTCAAATTCAACCGCAGCTTATCGATTCCCTGAACTGCAACAATCTCCTAAAACCAATAAAGAACCTCCCATCATTCAACTCCCGTGCTGCCGTTCTTCTGGCCTCCCCATCGCTGGCGGGAACTATCCCATCCTCCACATTCCCCTCTTTACGCTCTCTTCTTCCTACTGCCCCAAACTACAATCTACTCATCAAACCACTCCAACTTATCTTCCTCCTCAAAAATCGCCCTAAAATACTTGCCCTCCACCCCACCCACATCCGTCTCCTCCATATGAATGCAATGGAACTTCGCCTCCTCCGGATTCCCTGGGATAAACGCGCGGAACATGAAATATTTGTTGTCGGACTCGGGAAGCAGGACCTTGCCGAAGAGGTGCAAGCCGTAGGCGGAGGTGGCGATGCGTACGGATTTCAAGTCGGCAGAAGAGAAGTTGGTGAGTTGCTGATTGGAGAGATGGGCGACGGGCTTGAAATATTGGGGCTCGTGTTCTAGAAGGAGGAGGTTAGCTACGGTAATCTGAGGGGGAAAAGGGATGGGACCGAAGGGGGGATTGGAGGACGAACTATCGGTCTCGTAGCGGAGATGCTGGAGCATTTTCTTGAGATCGGTTTCGATTTTGCGGAAGGCAACGATGCTGTCCTCCTTTGGGGGATGGATCTGTCCCAATTGAACTGTGTCGACGGTTGCCATGTTGTTGATTCTGTGTGGTTGATTGATCAATCTGTGATGTTGTAGTAATGCCCAAGATTGAAGAACAGTAAGTCAAGTTATGTTGATTGTAAGATTGTTACTTAACAAGATATTTGGAAAGGTGGAACGATATTGATGCGATTGTAACACATGATAGGCACGATAGGTATCAAACCAATGTCCGTCTATTACCTTGGTTTCATCCCGAGATGCATAAGCCAGATTCACTCGGTGTCGTATCCCACGTATTGATAAAGCAGGGAACTTCTTTCTCAGGACCGTTGAGTACACGGCCATGTGGGTATTCATTCACCTCGACGAGGTCCCCTTGCTAGACCGGTACCCGTTACCCCAGAGAACGGGTAAAGCGCTTAACTTGGGGTATTTCGGTGAAGTTCTGTTTATCTGTTCATGGATAATCTTACGAGCCCCCCTCGCCCGCCTCTTCCCCGCTTCCATTCCAATGTTCCTCCTCTTGAAATGACGTCGACGTGGGGAACATAGGAGGATGGAATGGCTCAGCGCATGACAAGATAAGATAAGATGTCGGGGAATATTAATGCCGGCGCCAATAAGAAGATTTGGTCTATCCGGACTTCTCATCCTCGGCAATATACTTCCATACTCAACGAAAGAGCCTCCGTGTCAATACCTTCTCTTTTGCCTAAGCACCTGGCAGTTGATCTTGGACTTGCTGTGAAAAAGGGCGTTCCATTTCTCTACGATTGGGGTCTGTTTGCGCATTCGTTCAGCAGTGTCCAGTATGCAGAGGTAGCAAAAGTACAACCACCAAAATGTCATTCTCTCGACAATTCATGTGGCCTCGAGCGTGCATCTCCAAAGCCGCTACTCGAAGTCCAAGTATTTTATACCACGGCAGAGTAACTCCCAAAAGATCTTTGCAGTTTTCTAATCCTCAATCATTCTCTACATCCCGTCGACTATGTAACGCCGAGGGCAAGTCTCATTATCAACTCATCTATCGCCCATATATCTGACTCAAATCCCAGCAACCTTTCCCAACCCTCCTCTCGAGCGTAAATCTTTCTTCCGCCGAGCCATCAACGTCCTCGGAATCGCCGTAGTTTTTACCTCCGCCGGCTTCATCATCGCCGCCTACCCAGCCTTCCGAACAGCAAATGAGATACTTACACCCGTCACCGACGAAGAAACACTCACAAGATTCACCCCTACCGACCCAAAAGCCATCGAGGTCGAGCAATACATAAACAATCACCCTCTCGTCAAAGAACTGCGTTCCCGCCCCGAGCTCAGCGAATCACGACCGCACCTGCGAATCCCCGCTTCACAACGTGGGCATAATCTTACGGGAGGAACCTTGATGGGACCGGGTCGCGTTGTAGTGCCGCCATATGTATGGCTTGAAGCTGGAGGGAAATCACTCGTTTCGATTTCCTACCTCGGTGAGGATTTATGCGGACATCCGAATATTGTGCATGGAGGATTTCTAGCAACGATGCTTGATGAGGGGCTGGGGAGGTGTTGTTTTGGGGCTTTGCCAAATAAGATTGGCATGACCGCTACGCTAAAAGTGGATTATAAGGCGCCGACGATGGCGGGGCAATATGTGGTTTTGAAAGCCAAGACGGTTAAGGTTGAGGGAAGGAAGGCTTGGATTGAGGGAACCATTGAGACCTTAGTTGGAGAGGGGGAAACACCTAAAGTATTATGTAGGGGAGAGGCACTGTTTATAGAGCCTAGACAGGCAGCGGTAAGTTTTTTTTGTCCTTGAACTGGGAGAGTGTGCTAACGAGTCTATAGAATATGGCTAGAATATATCCAGTATCATAAGAAGACAATCGGAACCACCAATAGAAGGTAGATCAGAACAGATATATAGATCAGACCCTTGATAAACATAAAATACATGATCAGAAGAAGGCCCATCTTTCCAATATCTATAACTATCGAACACTTTTCCAGAACCGCTGTAGGAATTCTATCCATGTCAAACAATCCCCAAAGCTCCCCAACCAAATGCGCTTCATATTTACAATTTCAACAAACTCTTCTCTTCCAAGTATCCCACAATCTTAGCCACACACTCCTCGACACTCAACTGATCCGTCCTCACATGAATCTCCGGCTTCTCAGGCGCCTCATACGGTGCACTAATTCCCGTAAACTCCTTAATCTCTCCGGCCCTAGCCTTTTTATACAAACCCTTCGGATCTCTCTTCTCGGCCTCCTCCACCGGGATATCTACAAAGACCTCAATAAACGGAATCTCCAAATCACCCTCTCCACCCTGACTCTGCGCGTGCAAGTCCCTCGCAATAGCGCGGTCCGCCTTATACGGGGAGATGAAGCTCGTCAGCGCAATAGTGCATGAGTCGGCGAAGAGCTTGGCGACTTCGGCGATGCGTCGGATGTTTTCGTTGCGGTCTTTTTCGCTGAAGCCGAGGTCTTTGTTGAGTCCGAAGCGCACGTTATCGCCGTCGAGACGGTACGCGGAGAGACCCAGGTGCAGCAGGTGCTGCTCGAGGGCAGTGGCGATGGTGGACTTGCCCGAGGCGGAGAGCCCCGTGAACCAGATTGTCATGCCGCGTTGCTTGCGGTAGGTGGAACGCTCCGAGCGGGTGAGGGATGGGTGCCAGGTTATGTTGCTGGAAGGGGTGGGTTAGCTTTTGAAAGAATTGAGTTTGGGGTGGGGGGAATTGGTATAGGGTAAGAGGTTGAGCGATTGGGTTGGGATTGGGGTCTGCTATCTCAAGGAAGTATCTGGAGAGGAGATAAATGGAGAGAGAAACATACGTCGCCATTTTGACTATTGAGCAAATTGAGTTGTAGAGGTTATTGGTCTTTGAGTAGGAAAGTTGCAAATAAAATATACAATTGAGGAGCTTCGGCTCTGTCAAATTGTATGGGAAGAAATGAGTGAAAATTAAGAGAAAGGAAAATCTAAAGCTTTATAGATCGTCGTCTGTGACAGTTGGTTCTTTTAATATCGCAGTTTTACGAAGTACTCGTAGTCCTGGTGGTCTTGCACTGTACTATGAAAATCTGCCCCGCACTAAACGCGTCAGGTGGGGCAGGGTGATCACGCATTTGCTACTTTTCTAGGGTCTCGGTCTTTAATTGTTTCTCCTTGATTGGTTTCTAGAAATGTTTCGTTTCACGCTGGGGTTGAGGTTGCATTGCTCATGAAACACGATATACAAGCAGAATAGGTAGGTATATTGAAGTGATAATGGGCAATTCTCTGACGCTTGCTTCATTGATATCTTGCAATGCTACCATACAACAATACAAATGCTTGCTTCACTCGATCGAACATTCCTTTCCATGCGCCAGCTACCATCACCGTATTCATATCTTCTCCATAATATCTATATGATCTCGAATTCGTAATAGACATAGGCCGTATATTCATTACCTTCTCCTCCCCCCATTCCAGCTGCTGCTATTTCTGACGACAAGGTGGAATCATCCTTTAATGCCTTTCCTTTCTTATCACGGCCAAACGCATTTCCTCCTAAGTAAGAATATGCCGAATCAAGGGCTGTTTTCGCCTTCTTTGCACCTTTAGGATTTGACTATGAACCGTTAGCATGATACCGACAGTGGGCTGTAGATTACAAATACCTTAATTAGACCACAGACGAAGTCTAAAGGCAATCCATATCTTAAAACTGTTTCAACAAACACCCTCAAGGTCAAAACATGTATCCAGATCATCACACTCTCACTCCAACCAGTTCGACTCAGCCTTAATGCCTCACCCCACACCTTTCGTTCATCCTTTTCTACACGCTCGACTTCCCTCTGTTCTTCTTCCTTTCCACCTTCAACATACTTGTAATCACGAGGAGTCCACTTGTTCTCTCTGCATTTTAATTGGAACTCTGCGCTGTGCTTTTTGAATGTCGTAACCGCAAATAACGTGAACTCTTCATCATGAGTAACTTCAACGGAAGACCGTGGGACTACCATAGGCGATATCGTCTCGTAGGTTTTAAGAAAGTCTTTCTTTACGTTTGTTGGAACAACGACAAGGTGTGTTTCAAGGTATTCAGAGTCTTGCACCAATAACTTGGGGTCGACAACTGGTGTAAGAGATTTGGTTGAAAGATTCCCTCTATGCAGAATCAGTATATATTTCATCCTCTCAGGTTCATGTACTCACGTCTGTTTTCGTTGTAAAGCCGTAAGGTTCGACTTGACTTGATTGTACTGGTTCATCTTGCTCTTGACATCGTTGTCAATACTGACGAGTTCCTAAAATCTCATCAGCCCACACCCCGTCATCCTTGAAGTGCATACCAACCTTCTGTAATAGGTCGATGAGTTCTGCGAGCGGCTTGTCCGCGCGATACTTGACTTTATTCCATGAAAAGGTGCGAAGGTATTGATCCGCCGGTTCTGTAGACAATCAATCAGCCATCGCCCTCGAGTCAGTCCGCTCCCTACTCACTATCATTGACTGTCTTCTGCTGTGAGATTTTGCTCTCATCCCCTTCTAGTAAATTTCGCAGTGAGTCTCCGACCTTTGCTACAACGCCTTGACAAGCGCCTTCCAACTTTGCTAAATCATCTGCTTGTCCAACTAAGGCGTCTAGGGTACCGATCTTAAACTCGGGAATCTTGAAGGGGATAGTGATTCCATTATCCGTAGTTACCGTGGACCGTAGAGTGGTAAGAGCTTCGTCTCGGTCGTTCGATTGAGATATAGATGTTGGTAGAGACACCAGTATGTATTTCGTGGGGCCAGACATGGTTGGGAGGAAGCTCTGCGTATTCCTGGCAGATAGCCCCAAGTAACGTTCGCGCAATCAAACAGAAGGAAGCTATCCCCAGATGTTCTCGAACCTGATACCTCGGGAGCGCTGGAGACTTGGTTGCGCGGAAGGGGTGGCTTGGATTGTTGGTGGTTGGAGTCCTTGGTCTTGAAGTTCGGTCAATTTGAGAGCTTCGAGCTTGCTGCTTGATTGGGATTGGCCCGTGCGCGATAATCTAGGAAGCTGCGAGCTTCATTCTATCTCATGTCAACCTCTTTTTCGAAATGCACAACATCTTGTTAGTACTGCTCACATAAGTCGATGGAAGCTCAAGTTATACGAGCAAGGAATAGGTATTTCGTGTTATGATTTCTAATCCCAACCCTGCGGCAGCAGACTCTAACAGGATGAGCATAGACTTCAAGCACCCAAAGTGTCTAATGAGTGCCTTCTCACCTCGAGGATCTGAACAGCCTCTCAGCACTTGATCTCTGATATTCAAGCTCGATTGCAAAAGCCATGCAAGCTTTCTCCTCTGCTGGCGCATCCAGGAAACCACCACTGGTCCACTGGTTCCGAACCAGACGCGGGCGCAGAAGTAAACCTTTTCCATGAACTACGTTGAAATCTCATCATGCAATCTTTGCCCTATTTCCTTCCTCAAAGCTCTGCATTGCGCACTCGCATGAATGGAGCAACTTTGATCCTAGTGGAAAAAGGTACATTTCAATACCTTCGCATTTTGTGGTCCTGGTATGCTGCTTGCGATTGTTGCCATGCAATTACATATTGCATCAGAGAGTAAAGACGGATTTTGTGTAATTACTAGACAATGTCTAAGTGGTATCTACGCTTCTAAGTGAAAGATGGCTGTTGGAGTAAACAAGTTCCTTAGTAGCATCGCAAATTTACCATGCAATTGGGAAATATAAATCTCCAAGAAAGTCAAGATATCATCTATGAGCCAGTACTCTACCCAATGCATTGCCATGGGAGTTTGGTTCCAAATACCGGGAACAGATGAGAGAGGAGGTTGATTTGGCTGAGGAGGTTTTTAGACTAGCAGGCATTCCAGTTCTCAATGATGCACGCCAGAAACTGTCACAGCCGTCTTATTGTATTTCTAGGCCGATACCTATTCAAGTTGCATTTCCCAGTTCTCCTATGCGAATTGGCCCACCAAAGAGCAGTTCACAGACCCAACCAGTCGAAAGTAAAAGGTTTCATGACAAATGCCTTGATGCGGATTTTGGAATATTTGACTCTAAGCATGTCCAAATCTTGGGAGAAATCATCTCCTACCTGAAGATGCAGTATCTAATGCAGCAAATACTGCCGCTACCTGGCTTCACCCGCATTGAGGCCCGTTGGGCATGGCTTGCCTAGGAGGCATTTGAAGAACTAGCTCTCTAGGCAATTGACTTCCAGGTCGGAGCTAAGAAAAAGTACAGAGAAACTGACCTACTCGGAGAGGAGTTGACTGCACCTCGGCAGAAGAGAAATACATATAGACTTCGAACAGAGCACCGCATTACGTATTTTTAGGCGAGTACAAAGCAGGTTGAACATTCTTATATGTCAATACCACTAACACAAATGTGCGATTTTACTTTCTTATTTAGATTTCTAGCATTCTTATGAGAACAATTCCAACAATCGGTGGTCCAGCAGCGAGCCACTGCTCAACCTAGACCCCGGGAGTTTAAGGCGCCAAACCGCTGTGTTCAAACCCTTGTTCCCTATCATAATGGAAGGCGGGTGTCTCGAGGTTCTTGTTCCAGCGGTTGTGCACGTTATCTAAGTTCTTCCGTAACGCAGTTTATACGACTCATTTCCCCTGCATTTACTTTACTCTTTACTTCATACCTTTCCAGTCAACCACACACCTTCTACGCACGCATAATAAATATATTGATAGTGATTTGGGGTGATAAGATGCTTCATGAATTTCTATAACACACCTGATGACCAATTCACCAAATGCCACAATCACCGATAATTGTAAATCTAGCTAGATAAAAGACTCGTCTATAATATCTTTCCTCGTCATCAAAAGCCCCCTGTCAAAACTCACTTCCTCCCCACCAAAAACGGACACCCCATTCTCCCCTCCCTCTCCAACTTCCCCTCCCACTCCCTCATCTCCTCAAGCCCCTTCCCCTTCCTCCTCTCAGGCCCCACCTCCTCCAACAAATACCCCTCCGGCATCCACTGCTTAACCTTCACATCTGGCACAAACCCACCTGCCATCCACGTCATCCACGCCACCGGTCCCCATCTGCTCCACACCGTCGGTTTGTTATAATACGGATGCACCATATACGCCTTACTATTATACCTCCCCTTCTCATTCGGCTCGTCCGATATCTCCCTCACTCTCATAAAGCTGGGCCGCGGCAGCGCCAGATTTCTAAGCAGGAACTTACGTGCGTCGAAAATACGTCTCGTGACGATTTCCGCGAGTTCAGTAGGCCTCGGGTAGATCATCGCCGCACGGAGTCGCTCACCCATGATCACGCCAACGACTTCCTCTGCGAATGGCCTGGCGAAACTGGGGACGTAGTAAAGCAGCAAGGGAACTAATCGGTCCGCTGTTTTCTTATTGTTCAGATCGGGAACCATGAACTCTCGTTCGTATTCCGTGGCCCAGTTCTTGATGTCCTCGTAGAATTCCAGGCCGTCGGTCCATTTGCCGTTCCGGGGGAGATCGGTATAGGAGATCTCCATGGCGTCGCCGATGGATTTCCAGAAGGTGGCGATGGCGCAGATTTCCATAGGGGTGAGCGAGCGCCATTCATATTGTTCAATGAAGGTTATGGGTTCTGTGATGAAGACACTGAGGGTGTAGAGGAGGTCGGGTTGCGTGATCTGGTTGGCCTTTTGGTAGGGCGCGTGGAGGTAGTTCATGCGGGCTATGGCTTTGAGGACGCGGGGGTGGTTAGGGCGGAAAGACGAGAATCTGGGTGGGTGTCAATTTTTGTTTGCACTTGAGATGTTTGAGTGTTTCGTAACGGTTGCAAAATTTTGATCACATGGGAAGCCTGGGGGTAAACGGGTTGTAAGACGTACTCTCCGATCAAAACCGTCGTATCAGCATAGCGCTTATGAACCGTCTCCTCACCACTCAGCTGTTTCGTATCGACCAGAAGTTTCGATATCGTGGGGATACCATATGTCTAAAGATAATTCAACCAGTATTAGCATACATATCATTATTTCAAACCAGTCTCTCAATGATCTACATTCCCCGCCTGATTCAAGGGTCAACTGTCAACGGCCCCGTCCGCAAAAACTCGCCTTGAAAAGAGCAAATTGCAAACTGCTCAAGTAGACCTTGGGAAACTCCAGTTCCGCGAGATATGAATTAATTGTCTGTGCATCTTCGTTGGTCATTCTTTTGAAGCTTTCTCGATTCGTGTAGCCTAACTTCCTGGTCATGGAATTGACACGTGAGAAGCGAAGGAGGCGGACGAGAAGGACGTAGGACACGCAGAGGAGGATGCTTAAGGTTGGATAGGAGACCAAGCTGGTTGATACCGGCGCGGTGGGGGTGGAAGACGAGGACACATTTTGTGACATCTTATGAATCTTGATGGTCCCAAGACGGGACACGTCAATGTGAAGTCAGTTGTCTGCTTCGTGTTGCGCCTGATCGCCTTTGCTTTGATTGAATCAATCGTAGCGCAACCCAGGACAGAAATGTTCAAGATGTCAATCAAGAGGATACAATATCTGTAAAAGTCCAGCCTTTTTATCGGAAAGAGAACACAGTAACCGACCAACGTAATCGGTGAAATCGTACCCCGCATTGATCACAGTAATGTATCAGCTGGGCAAGGGGTTACGTGCAGTACAACACATATAGAGCACAGAAGACAACAAGACACAACATAGGGGTCAACGACTAGCTTTCAAGGACGCGTGCCTGATTTTCGTGGGGTTTGTGCACGTAGCATGTATCAATCTAATATTTCTTCGACAGTAACGCAGTGAAAGGACATGTTCAAGCGTCTACAAATTGGGTCGACTACGAGCAAGTAGAAGGATTCTGATGATAAAGTGCTGGTTCCATGTGGAGGATGCTGACGCCAAGCATATGATGACGAGGCACACAGTCCCGATTCATCAATCAACGACGGCAAACCGCAGTAATGTCGGTCATGTAATTGAGTCTTGATTCTCCTAACTATGTGGGAGATCTGAGCTATCTATATAGCCCAGCTCTCCGGTATTGAAGGCATTCCCATATGGGGCAATGCCGTAGCTAGTGAACATGTTCCGTAGTACTCCCGTACCCGTACTGAATTGATTCCATAAGCCGACATGTACTGAGAAGTATAATCCGTGATTGGTAATTGATGCGTTCGAGTATCGGCAATATCGGCAACTCGGTACTTCGTGTGGTGGAAGTCGAGGAGATCAATACGAACACGGATATCTGATAGAGGAAAAGCCATACAGAACAGAAGCTACTCTGCATTACATGAAACACTGCAGGCAGTGAGCTAGACCTTGGGACTAATAGATCTGGCTGAGTCGAAAGCTGCTCAAAATTTCACGAAGATATTCTTACATGCTCTGGTGCTAGTACTGAGAATCAGCAGGGTCGAACGCAGGACGGCGGGTATACATAGTCAGCATTTGGGAAACCTCTCTGGTTGTTGGATACAAGACGTCCGTTTGAATCCGGTCATCCTTTGGGTTAAAAGGAACGCTAACGGGTAACCTATGTTGCCCTATTAGTTACACCCTTTTGGTTTCGCTCAAAGTCAGAGAGACGTATACATGGAAGCCCGTGAGAAAAGTAATAAGAACCTGAGATTTCCGCCCCTCCGCCAGATGAGATAAATTATTGATATCCAACTAAACAGCTACTTGCATCTAAAGTAAGATTTCTTTCCCAGATATCCTCACATCACAAATTGATATCGAACGAGCGTGGTTTTTATATCTACCTCCCAATGCAAACCTGCAAGCTAGCAAACGCTCAAATTCTTTCATCATTTTCATACCTTCATTAATTTTGTCGATTATATATCTCGATTGCCAGTCTAGACTCTGGCCAGACAACTGATTCCTCATTCAGACCCCTTCGCACTTAACGCCACATCTTGCGTTGCGAAGCTAAAAGGGCTTTTGGTCATTTCAGGACTCCTCGGACTCATTTTCACCGCGAATAGTTCGTCTTCTGTTTCATCGGATGGTTTGGAAGGTAAGTGACCGCTGGCGACAGCGTTGAGTGAGGTCATGCCGTGTCGAGCGAGGTTGTGGCCGGGTGGGTTTTGGGCTATAACGCGCGATGGACGTGATGCTCCGCCATGGAATAGCGAGAACGATGACACGGCAACGTCGCCCTGCTCCGGGGATAAAGGATTCGAATGGACATCGAGCTTAGGTTCTGTGATGTATTTAGTTAGTCACTCTGCTGTGAAGACAGTGAATTTAGGTATGTCAAACCAGAAGGGGAGTTTAGTTCCGCGGCGCTAGTACCCAATTTCAGCCCCCTGAGTTTCTCAGATAATCGACCTCCGCTCGGACTTTTAGGACTAGTTGGAGTAGTGATACTTGACATGTCCGGAGCCGTTTTTGCGCCCACGCCAAAGTTCTCTTCGATCCATTGCTTCTCTTGCATGGCCATCTCTAAGCCTATTCCCTCCCCGTTTGTTTTCATCTCCGCCTCGATTTCCTTCTGTAAGACCGATATTCGCTTCTTTGCCCATATTGTATGCAGTACTCCTTTCCTCCCAGCTTGTCTCGCGGTCAATCCTAGCTCGGGCGGGAATATCGCAGGTAATGGATTCGTTTGCATGGTCTTGCCTCCCCTTTGTGATAACTTCACAATCCTCGGTATACTGGCCCCGGGAGCTAGTAGGAAATAAAGTCGATGAAGTTTCCCCTCGGCGCCGTCGCGTGCTGACAAAACTGTTGTTTTCCCTTCCCATGAGACCTCCCAATTTCCCAAATTCTTTCCGCCATCTGTTCCTTCTTCCTCATCTTCCCATTCTACCATGAGAATTTTGGTCCCTTCGTTTCCTCGGCCGGACTCAAACTCGAATCGCGCAAGGGCCGTGGAAGAGGATAACGCGGGTGCTAGTTCCGCATCTGGGGAAGCAGGTAGCGGCACACTATCTGGCTCGAAGTGTAGTCGCGGAGAAGACGTGGAGACTGCCATGTTTTCGTGTGACGGGTAGTCTTGTGAGGTCTATCGTACAGGACAGCGCTTTAGAAGCTTCAGGTAGTAGTTGATCGTCAGCCCATGCGAGATTCCGGATGAAATCAAAGTAAAATTACACAACGTGATCTGCGTCTTGGATGTTTTATCCAGAAGTTCGGCGGAATGATCCTCATTTCGGAGGGTAAAGGTGGAGACAACAGTGTAGCATCTGATTACCAGCTCGTTCTACGATGAAGGGGGTTGGCGTGGTATTTCAATGTGGCGCAGTCCAGAGGTAAAATGGACCACTTCATGAAGAGGGGTTCAAAGTGGGGAAGGAGATGGATAGATGGACGGGCGAACGCATTTGGTGAAGGATAAGGAGAGAGACGGATGATCAGGGGATATGGTATGTGTTTGACTTACTTTTAATTTTCTCTTCCCGTTGCCTTATGAGGAGATAGATTCCCTCCCTTGGTCACCAGCCGGATTAGCTTTTGAATGTCGCAGCGTCTGGGAATTGTCCTTCGAGCGTATATGGGACTCTCTCCATGGGAACAAGAGATGAGAGATGGGAGAAGTTGATATACTAGCTAACCAATAGTAAAACTACATCAAAGTCACTTCGGACGCCCCTTGGAATCAGCTAAGAAATTGCCTTCAGGAAGCGTATCACACGAAGGAGTTTGGCCAAGAGATCAATGTTGCAGGGAAGAAGACGAAAAATTGAATGGAAGCTTCATTCTGCGCGAGACCAGCGTCCTACTCGTCCTACTGGTACAAGTATGTATTCCCATCCAAGGGAATTATTCGATGATTTGATAGATAATGGAACGGTGGTTGTTGGTTGGTTTATGAAATCGCTGAAATCCTCTCAGAATAGCAACGTAATATGCATAATATCACGCTAAATATGCATAATATCACGCTAAATAGATTGCATTTATGCACGATTGGGTCTCTAAAAGGGTCAGCCATCCAGTTGGGATTCTATTTGGGGAATAGCCCGACAATTCTGAGTGTGTTTACCATGTTTTTATCATGTTTTTATACCTGGCGTGCTCTTACCAATGAACGGTCTCGTGCTTACGAAGTACTTGCGTTGTCTCTGTGTCACCTTGCAGCAGTCCGTCTGCTGTTGCCTTTCAGCAGTCCGTCTGCTGTTGCCTTTCAGCTTTCCTTGTCGACACGATGGATTGAGACCTGTCGTCGGCCCATAGCCTGGTAGCTACCAACCGGACTTCATCAAAAGCCACGCTGCCTTTGCATTCTTCCGACGGGGACCAAAAGGCAAATCAAATCATCCTCGGTCATAATCGGAACGGATGTCAGCTCCGGGATTTCTCCATTTTCATATCTCGGAACATCATTCATATTATTGGACAACTATCCGGGAAAGAATCAGGAAAAGCGTGTAGAGCGGGGTAGTTTTCGGAAAGGGCCGCTTCTCAAGAGTCGGCACATCCGTCACCTATACAAATCATATACAGTTGCTTATATATACAGTATATGTATTCCAGCCACCAAATCTATCTTTCTGTCTCCTCAAGATCTTACTGATTGATTTTGGAAACTTCAAATTTCATAGCTAGGCAACACTTTTTACACTTTGGCTTTGTTAACTGGCGTTGGTCCCGCGATGAGTTCGTTGCGAACAGCCCCTTTCAACAGAAACGGAGCACGGGGAGCTTCTCCGCTCGGCTTGAGCGAGCAAACTACAGTTGCAGTCGAAGAAGAACATTGATCTAGAAGCATGTAGCCGCATGATGGAAGGTGCATTAGTTGCCTTGGGGTCTCCTGGTACATTGGAAGCTCTATCCCTGAATGCGAACGCTATTTTGCCGTATTATTGCGCTAGGCGCAGGAGCTATTTATCTTTGATATCTTTTTAGATGAAGTTCCTAAAGAACTGTGGCGGCGAGAGGTTGCCGGAAGTATTTACGTACAAGATTTCGACAACGACCGCATGTCGAAGATAGGAAAGCGAAGTCGCTCCATTTATACACGTGCTTACTAGTCCCGGCCGCATATCACTACCAAAATCGCATATCGCTCCAGCCAGAAGTCGGTTCTCAGTAATACAGGGCAGAGTTTTTCAGCTGCTTACACCATGACTGCAGAGAATTCTAGAGCTTACCAAGAATAGTATGTGTAGTATCTTCACCGCTAGTTATTGTCAAAAACCATACTGAAGTCATGGCGTCTATTCTGTCTCCTTTTTTTTTTTTTGACGCAGGCGCAATCCTTCCTAGGCAGAACCCCTTTGGATGCGATTCCATGTGCCGCATATTTGACCATCCAACAATGTTCATGGGACATTCTGTAATGTATTGAAACTCGGAAATCTACATTGACTGAAGAGCTCCGGAACATCGATGATGCTGTCGGGCATATCGTACCTTTGAACTGGACTAAATCAGGTAGATCACTCGCAGACTACTTGGTGTCACGACTTCTGGAGGTTCTATTTGCTTTGCAAAATCCGAGTATTCGAATAAGGAAAACGACTCCGGCAGTAAAAGGTTGGTTTGATGATACCACGAATACTACGTGATAACTCAAGATGCCACACGTATCCAGGTGTTAGCATCACAGTTCGTCATCCCGAACAATCTTTATTACTTATCCCTTCCTCTTGAACTTCATTCTGAACAACCCCTCATTTCGGATCTTTAAAACGGTATTTTTAGCCATCAACTCTTATACAAAACAAACTCTCAGACATCCACAGACATCTCAAGACCAAGGAGATTCCTACAACATATATACCGCACCGTTTACCGAGCACAATACTACCTAATCATTCCCAGACACATACCCCGCCTTGGTCCAACCACCAATGTAGGTATCACTTAGTAACCACTTACTAAACCCGATCTAGCAACTCTTAAGCAGAGACGGAATATGCGTCTTGTTGAATGTGTCACACAGATGAAACTCATGAAAATCAGGGATCCATGTAAGTTAGCAAAAGATAGTTCATATGCATCGGGTCCATTGACCCGGTGATTCAAGGTACAGAATTGAGGAACGGTGGAGCTATGAAGGCAATATAAATTGGTCCTAGCTCGGGAACTGGTCAGAGAATGATAGCCTTTTGGACACTACAGATCCAGCGACATCACCGATAAAATCACATAATTGGAATTGTGTGACTAAGCAGAGAGTACAGTAAGCCAGTTGCATTACATTACACGTGGAGCGGGATATCGTGTTGCACTTGATGCATACAGCAATCGCTCATTAACTTGGCATCAACCCAGAACTTATATGAATTTATTGTTTTCACTTTAGTTATCACATTTGCACCCCAACAGGCAAGGATATCTTCATTAACTACCGCAATGTCTTCCAACGCCAAAGAAGAATACGACTTCATAATCGTAGGCGGTAACAACCCCTTCCCCTTTCAAACAACAAAACCTAACTAACCTTCCCCATCTAGCTGGACCCTCAGGCCTCGCACTCGCCACACGCCTCAGTGCAACTGCTTCCTCCCCTCGAGTTCTCCTACTCGAAGCTGGTGGCCCAAACACTGACGCCGCATATCTTGTCCCTTCTGAACGCTTCACATTAGTCGCTTCTGAGCCCTCTCTGAACTGGGGGTATAAAACTGAACCACAGAAGCATTTGAAAGGACAAGAAATCGATTATTCTCGAGGAAGGGGTGTGGGAGGCAGTAAGTTTTATTCATCTCATTGATAGTCAAAAGCTAAATACAACGAAATAGGCACAGCGATAAACTTTAGCTGCTGGATAGTGGGTGGAGCAGATGACTATGATTTATGGGCTGAAAAAGTAAAAGATGATGCATGGTCGTGGAAGAATGTCAAGGAGAGACTGAAGAAGATTGAGGCGTATCACGATGAGGTATCTGATGAGTATAGGGAATGGGTAAACCCTAGACCTGAGGGTATGTTGTTACTTTTTCGAGTGCCTTTTTATTTTTACATGCTTTACAGTCCGTTTGTGCCTCTTTTTTTGTCATAGGAATTTCCTACTCTTGGAAAGTTTAGCTATGGGAGATGATTTCCTACATCTACTCGCTATTTCCTACTTTTTTCCTTCTCCAACATATGAAGTATTTATCTTGGAAGAGGGCGGCAGCGGCAGAAGATAAAGATTCCACATTTTCTCCCTTCCCGTTACTCCATATTCTCCCCTCCTTTCCCACGCCTCGTATTTCACCACTACCCTCCCCCAACATATCCTCTCCACAAACCCCCTCACAATCCGCGCTCATTCAGATCACAATTCAACCCCTACTAACACCCTCCTTCTCTCCAGACCACGGAACTACCGGTCCCATCAACCTCTCCTATGCCCCCATCTGGGAAAAAAACCTCCCCGATATCTTCGTCGCCGCACGCCAAACTTCCCTCCCCCTAAACCCCGACCTCAACTCCGGCAACCCCATCGGCATGGGCATGGGTGCCTCTACCATGTACGCCGGCCTCCGCACCACCGCTCAATCTTACCTTTCCCTCGCCGGGCCGAATCTCCACCTCGTGACTGACTCGCCCGTCGCCCGTATTCTATTCGATCCCGCGAGCAAAAACGGAACTCAACCCGCAAAAGCCATTGGCGTGACCACAGTCAACGGGACATCCTATTTCGCAAAACACGATGTGATTCTCAGCGCTGGCGCCCTCAATAGTCCTCAAATTCTCCTCCTCTCAGGTATCGGACCCACAGACGAGCTCACTAAACACTCCATCCCCGTGATTAAACCTCTCCCTCAAGTTGGTCGAAACCTACAAGACCACTGTTTCAGCGGCGCAACGCTACTTCTCAAAGAAGGCTACAACGAACGAATGAAATTCGAGACGGACGAGGAGATGAAGTTGCGTGCGAAAGAGCAGTATGAGAATGGGAGAGGAGGGAAAATGGCGGAGATGTACTGTGGTGTTCCGATGGGCTTTTTCAAGAGCGAAGAGGCTTACGATTCGGATGAGTTTAGGGCCTTGAGTGGAGAAACAAGGGAGTTTTTAAGGAGGGAGAAGGTGCCGAGTTTCGAGATTGCTACGGTATGCTCTTCTCCTTTCCTTTATCCCCTTTCCCCCTTTCCCCTCCTCTAGTTTCTGTTCCCCGCCCTTCTAAACTATATACAAAAATACTAACTCCCCCCCACCCCCCAACAGCACCTCCCGCCCCTCTATACACACCCACACGTCCTCCTCCCCACTGACTCCTACGTCACAGCCCTGTGTTTCGTAATGAACCCGCAGTCATCCGGCCGCGTAACCCTGCGCTCGTCCAATCCCTCCGATCCCCCGGTTATCGATCCTAATTTCCTCAGCCATCCATACGATCGCCGTGTTATGATCGAAGCTATGCGGACTACGTTGCGGTTGTTTGACGCGCCAGTTTTTGATGAGAGTAGAGTTAAAATGATTGGGGCGCCGGAGGGGAGAGGAGATAAAGAGATTTGGGTGGGTGGTTGATTTTTTCTTCTCCCTTGTCCGGTTTGGTTTTTGGACTCATATTCTTCTCTTTCTCCTCATGCTCCATTTCTTCAATTCGTTTGCATCACACCATCCCTTTCCAGCCCCATCAAAACAATCCCAGAAAAAATTCCACCTTCAAACACCCCCATACACTGACACAAAACAACAGGATCACGTATCATCCGACCTCGCCAGCAGCTGGCACATGTGCAGTACAGTAAAGATGGGCGGCGATACGAATATCGAGACGTCGTGCGTGGATACGCAGTTCCGGGTTCATGGAGTGCAGGGACTGAGAGTCGCGGATTTGAGTGTGATTCCGTTGTTGCCTAAGTAAGTTTTATATGTTTTCTTATTTTCTTGGGGAGGGAGGTGAGAGGACTGAGGGCAAGATCCCAGAAACATGTGATATACGCTGCGCTGCTTTATTCATGAACAAGACGACATGACGAGGAGTGTGTCGGTATGTGAAGGGAAAAGGTAAACACAGTATAGAAAGCAAGAACATCTCCATCATCGGGCAAAGAAGCAGAAGCGCCACTATCAAAACCAAAACCAAAAAAATAAAAATAAAAATAAAAAATAAAAAAATAAAAAGAAAGATAAAACTGACTCTTGGCTCTCTTCCCCTTATAGCAATCACACCCAATCAACCGCCTACCTCGTAGGGGAAACCGCCGCCGAAAAGATCGTCGCCGAATATGGATTAGACGACGCCAGTAATAGGGCAAGTGTATGAATAACGAGACTCTCTCGGCCTTGAAAGGAGAATATATTATAGGAGAGATGCCGTTGTCGATGGAATAGACATTGAGGTTTCGCTCGAAGAATGAAGAGTGAATAAGTGGTTGACAGCTGGACTGGGATGAGATGAGATGAAATTAATTCTATATATTATTTGACCTAAAGTTGCGATAACACATACATCAACCCAAATACACGACTTTCCTGGCTGCGTCCATGCTACAGCTTGTTGTTGCTTCACTTCAACTTTCCCTTATATGCAAACCTACCTCCAATTTTCAACCACAACCCTTTTCCTTCAGGCACACTTTCTCCAGCCATAGTCTCTTCTGAAACTCCTGTTTCCCCTACCCTCCCTCGGCACTCCAAACTCGGCTACCTTTTCATCGACGACCTCCCCTTTTTATATCACTCCTCATACTATCCTCGCCTTCTCATCTCCTACGACTTACTTTCGACTACCTCCTCTACTTCCCCCTCTCTTTCTACCACCCTATCTCCTACCCCCCTCTCATAATACACCCTACTTTACTACCTTTTCTATAAGAACTTTTCCCCATGCCATCACCTTCCACCACTCTCCTTCCTTACCAATGCCCTGCCCGAATCTCTACAATCTATTCTCTACCATATCTCTTTCAACTACAACTCTCCTCACAGTTTCAGACCCTTGGAGAGATACTATCTCTTACTATAGCTACTACTAACATTCGGATCTCGACCTAAGACTTCCAAAGATTTTCTTCTACCTTCTTAAAGTATATATATATATATATTCTCCATACAACCTCAAAAACCACAGTGGGTTCAAGAACCTCCCTTTTGCACAAATACTGTGTCCAAGTCCTCATCACGATATGCTACTACTGAATTCACTTCAAACTACTTGTCAATCACCTGGAAAACGTGTAGTGGAAATACACGTATTGGAACTCAATGATAATGGTCACACTCACATCCTTACGAATAGGAAGAAGCGTGGGGAAACTGTTCCGAACTGCGAGACAGTTCAGAAAAGACATCGGTTCATGCAGGGACCGACTTCATTTTACATATATACAAGATCAAGTCAACACCAAACATACTATACTTATGTCATGTAATACTTCGGTCCTCCTGAACCTTCTGGCACACTCCAGTTGATATCTGCAAGTAACATCAGCATATAGAAAACCTAGCCCCACAAAGAGCAACATACCTTGATCCGGAACCTTGATATCGCAAGTCTTACAATGAATGCAGCTGCAGCAGTGTTAAATTTCATTCTTGTAAGATAGATTGAGGACGGATAGGCATAACTCTAACTTACTTCTGCGCATTGATCTGAAATCTCACCCCAATATCTTTCGTCTCATCCTCCACATACTCATACACACCCGCCGGACAGAACCTGTTCTCCACGCCCTTGTACTTAGGCCACTCCATTTCAGCATGCTTATCCCAATCCTTAACCTGCAAATGAACTGGTTGATCTTCCTCATGATTCGTACCCGTGCGACTAACGCTGGTTAAGATATCAAACGAGATCTTCCCGTCCGGTTTCTCGTACTCGATTTTGGGGCACTCGTCGGCGAGTTTGGTGGCGGCGTAATCAGTCGATTTATGCTTCAGTGTCCAGGGGACTTTGCCTTTCAGGATGTAGGCCTCGAGTCCAGAGTACATGATTCCGCCGTACAACTTTAGTGGGGAATGGAAAGATGGGCGCATGTTGCGAACTTCCTTCAATTCTTTCCAAATGTACGATTTTCTTAACGAATCTTCGTAGTCGTATAGGAATACTGTGCTGTCATCGGCTTTGCTGAGAGCAGTCCATGTCGCTTCTGCTGCGAGCATGCCGGACTTCATGGCGGTATGTGTTCCCTTGATCTTGGGAACGTTAAGGAATCCCGCAGTGTCGCCAATCAAAGCCCCACCTGGGAACGCACATTTTGGTATCGATTGGAATCCTCCTTCATTCAGGGCACGAGCTCCGTATGATATGCACTTACCTCCTTCCAAAACTTCTTTGTATAGTGGATGGTGCTTCATTTTCTGGAACTCTCCATATGGCGACATCCAGGGATTTGGATAATCGAGCCCAACCACAAGCCCAATACTGACCATGTTATCACCAAAATGGTACATCCATCCACCACCATAAGTATCTGCTGGTAAAGGATAGCCCATAGAGTGAACAACTTGACCCTTCTTGAACTTTTCCGGCTGAATCTCCCATACTTCCTTGATACCGAGACCATATGTTTGAGGTTGACTTTCCCTTCGCAGATCGAATTTCTTGATAACTTGCTTTGTGAGACTACCATGGCACCCTTCGCCGAACAAAGTAATTCTAGCATGGAATTCCATGCCTCTCTCGAAACTCTCCTTGGGCTTGCCGCTTCTTGAGATTCCCAAATCATTAGTTGCGACACCCTTTACGGACCCATCTGACGCATATAAAACCTCTGCAGCTGCGAATCCAGGATATACCTCAACCCCAACTTCTTCTGCTCTTTCACCGAGCCATTTTGTGAATTGGTTAAGACTAACAATGTAATTTCCATGGTTATTCATCTGCGGCGGAGCGGGTATAGGAATTGCGCTCGTCTTCGTAAGGAATCGCATCTTGTCGCTCGTCGCGGGTGTGACATGTTCGAATCGATTTTCATTGTCTTCTGCAAGCCAGTCTGGGAACAATTCGTTAATGGCTGTGGGTTCAATGACAGCACCGGACAGTATATGTGCCCCAATCTCGCTGGCCTTCTCCAACAATATTACTCGAAAGTCTTCATTCCCTGCTTCGTTTGCGAGTTGTTTTAATCGAATTGCTGCACTCAATCCAGCAGGTCCTGGGGGAATTCAGTAAACATCTTTTGGCATGTGATAATATTCTTACCTCCTCCAACTATACATACATCAACCTCATCAGAATCCCTTTCCACTGACTTGGGATCGAAGTCATCATTAACATCTGCGAGGCGCCGGGGATTTGATATGGAGAAGGTCCGTCGTTGACCAGCGATTTGAACGGAGGTTGCAATGCGGGGCCGTGAAGTGGGATGCTGGAAGGAATGTCGAAGGAGTCGATGGCATTGTGTCACAATTCTAGGAGAATTCTGTCTTGTAACATTTCTTTGCAGACATGCCGTTACCGACCTTGAAGATGCCATAATTATCTTCACCTCATATCAATTGTCTGATATGTTTGGGGTTTGAATGGGTATTGACTCAGTTTTTGCCTTCCCCAAGTCTTGAGCTCATTCTTTCGGCAATTGGAACCTCGGACCAATCAGACGTCTCCCGAATCAAAGCCATCTTCTCCAGCCACACCCAAGCATCTCAAATCTCCATTTAAATGATGTCTTCGGGAATACCTTCACAACAACCTGCAAGCAGAAGTTTGTTAGGAATCTAGCGAAATTTCATGTCTGCGAGAGAGATATCATACGCTGCTGCTGGAGTGACCGGCGTGTGCTCTCTTCTCTCTTCTCTCTTCTCCCTTCTCCCATTTCTCATCAGTATACATGTCACGGAACATGGAACAGATAATGTCTCATCGAAAATGCGGGCAACTGGGCGTCCATCCATCCATCCATCCATCCATCCGTAAAGGCAATGGACACACCAGACTATTTAGAAGCCGGCTATCATACCAACCGACTGTTTCTCGAAATCCAGTCGATCATCTAGATTCTTTGAGCTCCTGGAAGGTAACGTTGGGTGTACGGGCCTAGCCATCAGCAGTGTCGACAAGGGAGTATGCTCGAGCAAGCGCTAGACCCCCCTGACATATGGTGCGTCTCATTCAAAGCGACCTGGTAGTCAACAGTTCTATCGTAGCCATAGCATAGTGGTCACCTAACTCTAAATATCGCGTTTACTTAACCCGCCGAGCCCTAATTAGCAGGCTGTCCCCATCAGACACGGCGTGTTTTCGTGCTTGGCGATGCGGGTTTGGACGATCATCTCTTGGATTTCGCATATGTTTATAGCAAAGTGTGAATGGTCCACTTTGCCAGTCATTCGCCAAGTATATGGTTCTCGCTCAGAGGAGGAGATTCTGTGCGTGCAGGACGTGCTCTTGCTTGACAAGTGTCAATCATCAGATGCCAAGGCGATGACATTCATTGTCCGGGAAATAGAATCCTTTGGATATTGTGCTACATGTTACAGTTAATAGTGCTCGGATACCGCACGGTATCACATCTTCCGAGGAATCTTCCTAGGGCGCTCAGGGGTGTGTAAGCGTACATTGGCTGTGACAGGGGCATCTCAGACCTCTATGTGTTTGACATTTGAATCCGAATCTGTTTAATCGTCTGTTTGATAATTTTCAGGGTTTTTCTCTGTCAAATGCCAGGTCATCAATAGCCTAATTCGGAAGCCCATTATATCACGTTCATCCAATCTTTTGAGGCCTCCACAGAATCTAGACTCCGGACAGCGTTCAAGATGAGACGATTGATGCTCAACATGCCTATCTCATGTCTTGAAGGTTGTTTTGGGAATAGAAACAACCTTGCAAAATCTCGCCACCTCCTCTTCACATGGAGAAAGAAGCTAGTAAACTTCACATCTTTACTGGAATAAGCTTTTTCTCAGATAGATGCTGTCGATCTATCCTCCCGTTCTAAAAATTGCACAACTCAGACATTTCGCCTAGAGCCGATGACCGCTTGAGGCAATACATTCAGGCTATCAAGTTGTTCTCCTGGAAATAAACTTTAGAGTAAGAGCGGAGAGCAGACGAGATACGGATGAGCTTGTTTTTGATTCTCATCCCATGGTTTCATGGAACGCTAGTTTTCGATATGATCCAGACCCCAGATCTACTCCCCATCATCATCATCAAATGTTGAAGATAAGAACCCCAAGAAGCCATCCATTTCATCCATCATTCGGTCCATTCTTGTCTTGCTCATTCATTCCATTCATTTCTATATCTAAAGAGGTAAGTTATGTAGATGTTGCTATGGGATTTATCTTAGCTAATTAAATCTAGCTGTGCTCTATTCTTTCTTTACATTTGTTATAGATTGTATAAGCTTGACGCTTTCTACATATACATCATGAAGAACTTCGGATCTATCTTGGCATTGCTCGCTGTCTCTGCTGGCATCGTTACATCTCGTGCTTTACCAGCAGGTGAAGGAGATATCATTGCCAGAGCACCTGTCCCAGACGGTTAGTAGAGATGCACACCCACTCCAAGTTAAATGGCTGATCAAACCAGCACACAACTTCTACGCTCGCTCTCCTAAAAATAAGCACAACGCCGGTGGCGCTGCAGGTTAGCAAACCCATCATGTTTCTTCATTCCTCGGCTGACGATTCCAAGCCAATAACCAAACAGCTACCGCAACTGGCGACGCAAACAAAAAGGACAAAGGAAATAAAGGAGCTGCAAAAGCCACAGGTGCAGTAGGTGCAGCTTCAACCGGAACCGCCAAAAAGGGCAAGGGTAATAAGGTTAGTTAATACACCTCCGCACTCCAACTCCACAATTTTAACATCATCTAGGGTTCCGCTCAAGCATCAGGTGCCAATGTAGCAGCCGCTGCCTCAACTGGCACTGCAGCAACCGGGAAGAAGGGCAAAGACAATAATAACAATGGCAACGCAAATCAAGGCAACGCAGACGCAAACGCAGACGCAAAGAAAAACAACAACAACAACAACAACAATAATAACAAAAACAACAATAATAACAACAACAACAATCAAGGTGGCGCCAGCATCATAATCATCGAGCGAACTCCTGAGCCACTTCAGGGCAACCCGCCATACCCTAGAGATCTTCCTATTTTGGAGGAGAGAAAGAAGGGTAAGAAGAAGGGTAATGAAACTGCTACTGCGACTGGAGATGCTGCCGTGGTATGTTTCAATCTCTTCCTTAAAATCCAAACTTGCCCCCAACACCAATCATCATGATTCATCTCACTTCAACTCATGAATATTTTGCTAAGATTACCTCAACCAGGCATCTACAGCTACCAAAGCTGGCAAGAAAGACAAAGGGAACAAAGGTGCTGCTAAAGCATCCGGTGCAAATGTAGCCGCTGCTGACGCCTCTACTGGTACCGCTACTGCCGGCAAGGGAAAGGGGAAGGCGGGGGAGGACACGAACTGAATTCTTAATAGAAGTGGAGTTGAGTTTGCTATGATATGATACAATACGATGCGTACGAGCTTCATCGATGGAGTAATGGGCGTTTGGGGAATATAAATCAACCGGATTGATTCTAGGTCTATGTATCATTAAATGGCATGAAATCGTATTGTGTTTGCCTAAACCTCCTGGATTGGTTCTATGGTTACAGGATATGGTCTATATCCCAACTTTGTATGGATAGATAGCACCTTGATGTCCTCGAGCTGCGGTAGGAAATATGTGACATTATATACAGTACGTTCCTATATTTCGTTGATTCACTCCACTCCTCTTCTCCTATCAGTCAAATACAGATGAAGTCGACACAAGTTTACTCACTCATTCACTACTCCTACTTCTGCATCTACTTTCATTCCTCCACGTCTTTTCAGTACTATCTCCATTCCTATAATCCAAATTTCTATTCTTGGATGGGAATTTCTTTCTACAATCTACCCTATTAATTAATATGTCACGCTTATGTTTATGTATACCCTTTGAAAATACCTAGTTTGTGACCTACATCCCATCATGAAGTTTCCCTTCCTGTCACTTTTTCTTTCCTCAACCCCTGTCCCCTCCTCTCATTGTTTTCCCTTATATACCCCCTCTACTCAGGCACTCCTTTCTCAAAGTACTGACGCCGGCCCGCTCGTCACTCGGGGAAATACAACTCATACTGCAGAAGCAAATGTGAGAACATTATAGTTCTTGTTCTCTTCTCTTGTTGCTAGTGTAATTGTCAGCTCCTGTACTACTGGCTACCAAGATATACTGTTCATTCTCTACGCCGTTTGCAGTGAGCGCAAGGCGTCGAGATTGGCTGCTCCTTTATTATCCGTTGTCTAATATGGTGGGTTATACTTCCTTGTTCAGCCATCTGTCCACCCTCTACTTCCCCTTGTGACGCTTTCCTAACCAGCCAGCTGATAGACAGATACTCTAACTTTGTCAACGCCATGTAACTCTCCATCCATCTTCCCCATCCAAGTCATACCCTCCCCCGTCCTAGATAGACTCATACACTGCAACCTCCACAAAGTCAATCAACGATAAACAGATCCATTCCATTCAATCTCATCCATACCCTAACAAACTCACAGTACTTGTTCAATACTTCAATATAACGCCCATTCTCGACTACCCATCAACCCTAATCCAAATTCCATCATTCTTCCAACCCCCGCCCCCCGCCCAACTCCTTGCTCAATTCTCTCCTATTTTCTCCCTTTCAAATCTCAATCTCTCTCCCTCTCTCTCTAGCTGCTCTCTATCCAGCATAGCAAAGACCCAGCACAACCTAGCACAACCTAGCACAACCTAGCACAACCCAGCATAACACAAAACTAGCCTGGGGTTTTCTTCTCCTTTCCCTTTCTTTTCCCATTTATCTCCATCTTCACCTTGCATTAGAGCAACACAGCACGAGAAAAAAACACAATACACAGGTTTCGATGAACGAACGACTCGTTGATTACTTAATCCAATCCCCCTCATCCCCCTTCTCCTCACAGATTTGACACAACCCAGCTAATATAGAAATACAACCACTACTCTACTCTTCTCTACTCTACTCTATCGCTCCATTCTTTTATCCTCCCGTTCTCCCATCTCTCCAGCTTTTAGTTCGTGTTAAATGAGAATAAAAAGATGTGTATATAATCAATCATATCATATCATCTTATGCTTTTTTTCCATTCCCATTCTCATCTTAATTATCCCTATTATTATCCATCCCCATCTACTCACCTCCCCTCACTTAACCTCCAGACCAACTACCCAGTGAACGAAAAAGCTTGCCACGCTATATTACACTATACATATTGCAGCAAATATCTCTCTCTGTGTGATAGGATAGCATCATCTACCATCACAGCATAATCGTACCGAATCCCAAAGCATACATACATTCATATATACATACATACATACATACATACATACATACATAGATACATGCACGCACCGAGTCAAGCTAACTATTGAAAATGAATAGTTCTAGATCCAAGCAAGTAAGTAGTCACATGCTCTAATCCATACCCCTCCCCCTCCCTCCCCCCCTTCCCTTCCCCCCTTCCCCTCCTCCCTCATCCCGACTCCAATCAGATCAAAATTCCCATCACATTGCATCTTTATCACATACATAACATCATTCATGGCGTCGAGCAACCTTGTATTCGTTTTCAATAATAATAATAACCAACAACAACAGCAGCACAACCAACCAAAGAGAAAAGAGGAAGGAAAAGATGGTCGCAAGATCACACACCGAAAATGCCCAGAGAAGCTAAAACCCCAGATCTCGTATTCATCTATCATCCCCCATCTTACGTCCCACAGTATTGTGTTGTGTAGTATTGTATATTTAAGTTATGGCAAGTCGCGAAACTAAAACAACAACCATCTTCCACCAGTAGAACCAACCACGAACACAAAAGGGATCTATGCATACTCAATTCTCATCCAGTACCACACCAATCTCACTCGTAATAACATTTCAGGCAAAATATACCCTCGCACAAACACAAAGCATTCGGATACACCCGGCGCAAGAAGCTAGATTAAGAAGCAATCGAAGCAAGCCACTCGAAACCGACCAACCAACTGACTGTAGATTGGTGGGTGATACAAGATACTTACCTAGATCTCACATCCCCCCTCGCTTGAATAGAAAAGTCAACCCCAAAAAAGAAAAAGGTTTCGGCAGTCATACTGGTGGTACGTCGTAGAATTATATCGTTTAGCCGGTTTCTGATTGGTGGGTGAAGTCGGACCTTTAACTGTGTGAGTGTTTTCGGGCTTGGCGGAAGCGACGTTGTACGAGCAAGCGAGCGGGAAGGGAAAAGGCTTCTCCCTTGTTTTGTGTAAGTTACTATTACACAGTATGATTGTAGTGTATGTATGCTGATCAAGTAACCTTGAACGGTGCATAGCAGAGCAGTAGTACCAGCATAGGTTTAGTTCAAACGAAAGAAGTGCCGGAGAGGTTGGGTTGGGTGAGATACAGCAGCGTTGTTGCATTACGGTATTTGAGGAGAAGAGAGAATCCATCCCCACTACTCCACCCCGCCTTCTTTCTGGTCAGCTGAAACCACATCCCCACAACTATTTAGTAACTTGAACGGCAATGCCGGCGAAATGTTCAAAGCCATATATATTTGGTTTTTGGTTCTACTAGTAGACGCGTGGAGATCGTGGGTGCGTGCTATCATTTCGTGAACATGTACCATGACGTGAATATTCATGTCGGTATTTGTTTTCGTTCTACGGGGAATGAAGAAATGCCGCAATCTGTAGTGTCACAACACCTTGGTTGGACTCCCGGTGGTTATTATTTCTTGAAGTAATGGTTCGGCATACGCGAATAATGAATGGTACTTCGGAACTCGTTCATCTCCAGCCTCCTACTCGTCCTTCGTCCCACCTTTCTTTCCGTTCTCGCCGAGAGTAGTAGACCTTTTTCGATTCGCGATATCTTCTGACCCAATCGGTTGCTTCTTTTTCAGTCGCAACGCCATCTCCTTCAAGGAAACTCTCTTCCATCGCGCGGCATATCATCTCTTGTTCTTGGACGCCTTGACCCAGTCGTTGGTATAATGACGATGGTGAGAATGGTGCTAGAGCTCGATCCATATCCGTTTGCTTCTGCTTCCATTGTCGTTCCAGGGCATGGGTCGAAAGAAGTTGTGCTTGTGTAGATGCGCGTAAATGATCAAGACGTGCTTCGAGTTCGACTAAATGTGTAGCTAGTGATATGTTTTCGTCTAGAGCGGCCTTTAAAGGTTCCTGCGATGCAGCAATGGAAGGATGAGCAGTCGTGCTGGAATGGGTGAGAGCTGCTAGGAGGTTTGGTTGAGCTAGAGCATCTGCAAGATCTTGTTTACTAAGTTCATGTTAAAAGCTATACTCTATGCACTCGGCGAAAACACCCAAACGTACGACTTGTCCTGCAATATTTTCGGTAGCCATTGATTTCCAGGATCTTGAATATGTGGAGGAGGTTCTCGTTGAGCGGAACGAGGATTATCTTGCCCGGCTTCGTACGGGGTGGAGGTTTCGCCAGGTCGTGGGAATGATTGGCCGGCGGCAGGTGTACCTTGACGACTCACATCTCGGGAGTTGGGTTTGGGAGGTGGTGGTGGAGGGGTATGGGAATTGTTCATGAATGATTGTGAGTTTCTAGCTGGCGGCTGGTACGTAGGATATGTTGCCGGCGAGGAAGACATTGTCGTAATAGTGCGCGCGACACAGTAGTAGTAGTTGATGGTGCTGTGTATCGGTGTATGACAGAGCACAAGGTTGTACTTTTCAAGTGGAATAATCAAAAGGTCGGGCTTGTTGTCGCAGTGCGTCAAGCTTTGGTGTCCACAAGCAATATCCAATATCATACGAAGTACTTTGTAGTATCATAGCCATAGCCATAGCCACAGCCACAGCCATAGCCATAGCTAGTTGCTCGAGCTTTGGAGCTGCCGAATCGTCACGTGCTAATCAAGCTAAACTTTAATTTCAAGTGAAGAATGATACGAGTACTACTTCGTAGTATGATAGTAGAAATAAAACTGAGCCTAAGGCTTGCATGAAGTTTTGGTCAGATGCAACCAGGCCGAAAGTCTAGAGCGGCGGGATAGAAGCACACCAGAACAAGAATATTATCACGACGCCTTTTGCACGCATTTCCCCCTTGGGTGCATCGGGTATTCCTCGTATCAGCTAAATGCACCGCAGTCATTCGCTCTGCCACGCATGGCTTCACCCGCACACGTCGTCCGAGCCTGGGCCCCCATGTGAAAAACAATATCGAGCTTCGGGAGCGTCCCTGAATATCTGGAGAACCTTGAGATGCGCCATTAGCACTCGTGTTACCCATCCGTACGAGCATGCAGTATTACTATAGTATGAATCTGCACCGACACAAGGACAAGGACCCATTCAACGAAAGCGAAGCATCGACTACGAAGTAGACTACCAAGTAGACTACGCAGTACAGTATCTACGTATCGACGTATCGACGTATCGACGCATCTACGCATCTACGCATCTACGCATCTACGCATCTACGCATCTCTCCCCATCTCTCCCTTATCGTTGACATCCGTTTCCGTTCGTTGTCCAAGAGCTGACAGGACTAGATTGGTGGGTCTTGGCGTTCAGGGAAAATGGGGCCGAAGAACATGCCAAAGGGCCGATCATTACGGAGGTATTTTTCGTTGCTGCGACTCTCTTGAATGGATGGGGAAGTCGAGGGAGCGTTGTGGTGTTGTGAGCACCTTTCGATCTGTGGGGGTTTGAGTCCACCAATTCGTGATGGGGAAATTGTATTGTCAAAATCCTCGCCCGAAGTATCGCCACTCATTTCATTCGCCACTTTACATCGTCAACATACAAGTACTGTACATAGGTACAAGCAGCATTCTCCGCGCGACATGCTGAAACAAGATATCGCAGATGAGGTTGTCGTGTCGTTGGATGAGATATCGCAGATGGACTGTGCCACCATCGACATAAAGGCGCGCGTTGCGTTGCGTTGTGGAAAGGATTGATTGAAGGTTTCGGTCCCAAAAAAATACGGCCGAGAAGACACCGTCCGGTCTTTCTTTCCTTTCTCTTCCCTTCCCTTCCCCTTCCCCTTCCCCTTCTGCTACAAAGTACTTCGTCTATGTACAAAGGTACGCTTCTGTTGTTACATACTACGAGTACCGGCTATCCAATTGATTGGAAATCAGTATTCCCTCCTCTCCAATCATCGTAGTTCGATGGGACGGAAAAATTGACGAAGAAAAAAAAAAAAAAAAAAAAAAAAAAAAAAAAAAAAAAGAAAATGCAAAAGGTTTTAATCCACGGCAGTTATGGCTAGGTACAAGTATGAGCTGTTAGTGCCATTAGCACCATTGGTTTTTTGCTGATCTCGGTCAGAATATCGACCAAGTATATCCACATTTCATCATGGTCGAGTCAATTAAGACCGAATTGATACCTCTTTCGTGTTTTTGTGCTTGCTCGTCACATAATTTGGATTGATGATAGCATACGACGTAGATCAAATGTCGTCGGCTGCGAGAGCTCTGGACTTCTCCATCTGATAAAGAAAAACTGCCTGTCAGATCAAATTCAGGGCATCGACAGCACATCGGCACACTTACCCGTCCTACATTATATAAATGGAATGCGGCATTTCCTGAATAGTTCACGGCATAAAAACCTTTCCCGGGCGATACAACGATACGACGGATTGCTTACGTGAACCTACCTGTTCCTTTACTTACCGTATGATGGTTTGAAAAGAAAGACTTGCACTGACGGACATGAACATGGGATATGCCATGGGATATGCCACGAGATTTCGGAAGACTTTCCACATGAGCTCTCAGAGTCTCCCGAGCGGGGGAAGTCTCTGCCCCACGGAGAAAAGATTGCTTGAGTTAGTGGTAGCCTTGAAGTCATACTTTGCCCATCCAGAGTTCTTGCTTTCTTCAGCAGATGATGTTCAATTTCTCCAGTCTCGAGTTTGCTCCAGTGTTTTTGGTAATGGGATACGCTTTGTTCCCCATTCATTTCTTCCTACCGTGAAAAAACTTTTTTTTCTTGGTAGGTCATCCGATGCCTTACGATCTCAGGGTCTAGCTAAAGATGGAGCTGGAGGAATTGCGGATACGTTTTTGGAAATTCTGGAGGATGGGGAAGGGAAGGTAAGACGTAAAAGAGAAGCAGGGTAGAGGGGAGGAGAATGCGTTTGCAATTTCTGAGGCTAGCAAGCAAGCACGCACGTGTAATGTATATAGTTGGATGGTTTCAGCTGTGCTACCAATAAACCGTTTTCATGGTGATGGCCGACAACTGCCTAGTAATATTTACATTACCACCTCATGTAAATCAGCAGCAGCAGGAGAGAGAGAAAGAGGGAGGAAGATAATAGCATAGCATATAGGTACATTGAGCAAGCTATTTCCCTCGTAATTCGGCGACGTTCATCTACTTCGGCCGAATTCCTCTCTTTGCTCGGGGGTAAATGCGGATGAATTGGATGATCTATTCTTATATCTTCCTTCCACCTGGGACAGGTCCATGATGGATGCAGAGGGGACGGAGGAGAGGCAGAGGGGTCACGTCGCCTACTAGGCAAAATAAATCGAATATTGCATCTTCGAGCTGCTTGACCTTCCACCTTCTTTGGTGAAGCTACAAACTCTACGATATCGTGACTTTTTGATATGTTTGCTTGCATGTCCATGTCTACACTTCCTGCACAGCATCCTCATGTTGTAACACCCACACGCACACTATCGGACAGTACATGTACATATAGTGATTAACAATCATCCTCATCAACCTCAATCGACTCTCAAACCCACTTCCCCCCTCCCCCCCCCATTCTTTTGCAGCTCGGAAGAGACGTAGCATCATACCTCATCATTCTCTTACTTTTACCCGGCCGGGTGCTACTGTACTGCGCAGTGGCCATGAAACCTACCAACCAACCCACAAGTCCACAGCCCACAATGCACCGAGCCCGAACCCCACCCAAATCGGATGGATTTTCTCGAAGACCAGGGAAAAAGAAAAGAAAAAAAAAAATTTAACCACAAAAGTTGCGGAACTGGATGGACCAAGTGGAATCATTTGTGTGGAGTAGGTGTTGTCTCCATAGTTTTCTGTAAATCTCCATAAAGAGGCCGAATGGGTTGAGTCGAGTTAGCAGTAAAAAAGGTGTGTGGAATTGTCAAGTGAGTGAGTGGGTGAGTGGGTGAGTGAAAGAGCAATGGAATTTCTTGCTTCTTGCGGAGAAGAGAATGGAAAAGAGGGGAGAGAAATAGGGACTTGTGAGGGGAGAAAATGGAAGGGAAAGAGAAGAATAAAGGAATAATTTGGCCGAGATTTATTGGTTGCGTGTATTGGCTTGTATTGGCTTGTAGATGTCGATGTCGATGTCGATGTAGATGTAGGTAGGTGTAGCGGTAGATGTAGATATAGGTGTAGCGGTAGATGTAGATATAGATGTACATATAGATGTACATATAGATGTACATATAGATGTACATATAGGTGTAGCATAATCAGAGAGAGATAGTCTTCCTAATAGCATTGCCTTGTACGGGTAACTTGCCTCGATTCATGAATCCTCGATTTCCTCCTCGCTGCTACTCAGTGGGAGTACATTCCCTTAATATATGTAATATACGTAGTAGACAGACAGGCTTACCTCTTCCCTTCCTTTCGCTCCGACAACAAATAAAAGCAACGTCGCTCTCCATATTCATATCCATCCACATCCATATCCATCCACATCCATATCCATCCATATCCATATCCAACAGCACACCAGGCCAGGTCAGGCCATCATCTCATATCATAATCGTTCCATATTATACATATACACATACACATACACATACACATACACATACACATACACATACACATACACATACACATACACATACACATACACATCCCATCCAGGCTGCATACATATATCAGCCCATCCAACCAAGGCAACTCCGCCCGACTTGTTCTTACAAAGTACTTCTGCTGCGACTCTGGAGGTCAGGTCTACTTACCGGACCGAATTGTATTGATTGTATACCTTGATACCTTGCTTAGGTCGTGTTCTAGTCCTAGTGCTCCTGTCCTGCTAGTCCTCCTAGTCCCCTCGAACCTAGTAGTAGTACAATTCCCACCCGCACACAATTACTCCCCTCGCACCTCACACCAAACTCCTTACCTCTCACTCCTTCGCCCTCCACAAACAATTCCAGCTCTCGTTTACACCCGTCGCCTCGCCTCACCTCACCTCAGATCAGATCAGAACCTAGAACAACTAATATCGGCCCTCTCAACGGTACACCCTGCACGCCTCACACCTCACCTCACACCTCACCTCACACCTCACACCTCGCACCTCACACCTCACACTTCACTCCTCACACCTCACTCCCGCACACGCATACCAACGCTTCACATCTCACACATATTCACTCCATACGCCATTCATCCATTTCAATCGTCACTCTTCGATACACAAGCCCCCGATATTCCCGTCGCTGCATCTCCTACGATAAACACCATTTTCTTAATTTCGATCCCCCCCCCCGAAATGCATGAGGTTCAATCGTGCGACAACGTTTCCGCAACTTTACTCCTAGTTTGCGCAACCTGAGAACAATCGGTCGGTTCTCCCCTCGTTCGTTCCCGAGTTCCACGAATCCCCTCGACTTCCATATGAGCAAAGACGGGTGTCCCTAGATCTTGATATGCTCGATCAATTATACTTTTCTCCCACTCTGCGACCGAATGGCATAGAGGCCAAACGTAGAGTACCATGGAACCTCTTCACATAACTGAGTTTGCCTCGGAGCGATACTTCAGTAAATTAAGACAAATCAGCGAAAATGCGAACAATGGCAATCAACAATCGAGTGCCTCTTCTCCCATCACCGCAGCCTCATCTCAACCCTCTCCTCTCGAAGCTGCGACCTTCAATTTACCCTCACGACAACGAAATGCCAATCACAATCATGATAATTTAGTGCTACGGCCGAGCGATCAACGAAAACGCTCCCTCGGACACGACCTGACATCTTTACGGACCCAACGTCGACCGAGTTTTAGTGGATCATTTGGCAGTTTACGATCAAAGGTTACGACCATACATAGGACTCCGTCAATTGTTGAAACTCAGCAGGAAGTAATTGTCGAGGAGAGAGCGGTGCGACACCAGTATGCCCCCCCCCCCCCCCCCCCTGCTTTCCTTCATACTAAGTTTCTGGGAGTTACAAAGCTGACATATGCTAGGGTCACACTCTCCGACCTCTTCCTTTCATTGCCAAACGAACTACAGGCTCAAATTATCTCTCCATTACCCATCCACACGATCCTCGACCTACGATTAGTATCAAGATCATTTCATGCTCTAGTGACCCTGAACGAAGCCCCAATCGCTCGATATCATGCCATGCATACTCTTCCTGCGTATACGATGCGTTTGTACCCTTTGCCTGATCCTGCGAAACTGAATCTGCACTATATTGGAGGGATATGGCATCGTTTACATGTGGCATCTAAACTATCCATGATGATTTCTTTACAGGCACAGAAGGAGATCTTTTTACAAACAACGGAAGCACAGAAAGCGGACTTCCAGCCACAATTCAATCGAATGCGTCAACGATTAATACCACTGGTCTTCACCATCTTTCATTTTTTCGAAACTTATCGGGCCTTGTATGCTCAGCATCTCGCAGCACGTGGCCCACCTTTATCACGATTACCATTTACATTGAATCCTTTCGAATGCCATGTCATGTCGATGTACGACGATCGAACATTACTCTACGTTCATCAAGTTTTCCCCTTGGTTATGTCTTCATTCTCTCGCCGATTGCGACCGCCATCCTATGTTGGACGAGTAGAGAGGTCAATCAGGGGTTATCTCAAAGATCGACCGGCAGATGAAGTGTACGCGACAATCTTGACGATTGGAGGTTTACGTCAAGCACAGAGGTTCTGGGAAACCAAGGGTTATAATGCCCGAAGAGCAGCCGTCGATGCCTGGTATGGATTTCTTCAAAGTAGTAAAGCGCCACGCGTTGAAGCAACACCCAAATCGAAAATGTCACGAATCACCCATCTAGGACGAAAGAAGAATCCACTTCCGGAACCTTCACCCATTGATAATACGGGTCACGATTTCACAAGTTGTAACGAATGGTTTTGTGTCAAGCCAAATTGTTTGTCCGCACGGAAGCATCCATCCGGTCATAATCTAGTGTTCCACACAAGTCTTTCAGCTGGCCCTCCTATGAGTCCTCTTACTCGTGATGAACTGCGTCTTATACTACCTGATATTCCTGATCTTCATGATATCTGGGCCAAGACTGCAGAGGCTTTGATTCTAGAAAGAAGGATTGTGGATCGTCCGACTGCTATCAAGAAGAATTCACAGGTTCTTCTAGATCTCATCAAAGAGGATGGGAGGGAAGAGATGGATGCCTGGTCTCCGGGGAGGACAAATGACGAGGCTAGGGAAGTGAGGGAGAGTATTGATAATTCGGGAGCAGTGTCAGATTAATCTGTTTGATATAGCACGATCACCATATTGGCTTGATGTCAGGTGTAGTCTGTTGACTCGAATGTTGGACAAGGGAATGGGGATGAAAATTACAGCAAGGCATTGAAAGGCGTTTATCCTTTTATTTTTTATCTTTCGAAACATATTTGAGCGATTTTGTTTTTTTGTTCGTTTCCCCACCACAGGGTCAGATCAGCGGGCGTTTTTTTTTTTGTTTGTTTGATTCAAACTCATGATGGGGTTCATGGGGGAGTTAAGAGTTATCCTCTTTTCTTTGTCTCTCGATTTCAAGGATTAGGAGGGTTCTATATTATTGGAGTTACTTGGTGTTGGTCGGTTGGTTGGTTGATATGAAGTTGAGGACTTTTTGTGTCCGTCTCGCGCGAAGACTGTGTGAAGCGGAGGATTTTTTTTGTTCCTGGATTTACTGCGACTGCATATACGGGGTATAGAAGAAATTCAATTGTTCTGAATAGTTGAATGGAGGTTTATGTATGGGTCGACTGGTTGGTTGGTTGGTCAATGGATCGATAGGATAGGATAGGCCAGGGATAGGATAAGGATAGGATTTGGTTGTTTATATGTACTAGCTGGGGGAGGGGGAGGAAGGAAGTATGGGAGGAAGGGGATAGGAAAGGGCAAGATGGTTTATTTTAAGTAGAGTAGGCTGGTATAAATATGGTAATGCGATACAATGCAACAGAATGCAATACAATGCGATGTCACTTTACTCAGCTGGTTTGGGTTGGGTTGGTTGTTAACTTTCTATTCTTTGTTACGCTACTTACCTACGTTTGATGGTGCTATATATATAACATCAAATGAACCACCCACCACCTACCACATACGACTATAGATCAAGGCAGTAAGTAGATGATGGGTCTAGAACAAATAGTTACAACTTCCCACGAGACGAAATCTGGACTGAACTTTGTATGAAGGATGTATGTATGTATGAAGGATGTAGAAACAGATGGATGGATCGATGGATGGATGGATGGATGTATAAAGGTTTGTTTTATTTATTTAATAACTTGACTTGTGTTGGTTACTACTTACTGTACGGTAGGTACTCTTATGTTCTTATATTGATTGCAGTAAATACATACCGGTGTAGTTTAGTTTAGGTATTGGCCGCTGTTGGTTGTATTGACTTGTTGTTTGGAGGATATGATAGTTTTCAGCGTAATAGATCTAGAAGCTGTCTGTGTGTGGATTTGCGGCTGCAAAGGAAAGATAGATAGATAGTTGGGGGATGGAGAGGCGGGGTGGGAGGCGAAATGGAATGGATGGATGGATGGATGGCCTGTGTACTGTACTGTATGTACAATTACGGTACTTCTTGAAGGAGGTAGGGTAGACCTACAGATGATGTTATTGATTGATGGGTTGGGAGATGTACTGACTGTACTGGCCCTGATGTACTGACTGCCCTGACTATAACTAGAACTATGCGAATCTTCAAATATCAGTCGGTTGGCCTGGTTGTTGATATTTAATATCTGTTCTGTTTACTAACACCCGAGTCACGAACCGGCCGGCCGGCCTATCTGTACTGTACTTTAGGATTCGGCGGCTTCAAGGACAGGTAGGCTCAAACAAACTGTGGCCAGCGCGCGTAATTGAATAGATGGAGCATTTACCCCCTGGGAAAGTACTTATTTAGGGTCTCTGGGTCTCTATTGGGTCTGTCGACCGTGGTTGGACTTTCGGGAGGAGCGGGTTTGGACCAGCTCGTGTTACTGTAATACTGAGTGAGGGTGACGCTACTCTGGGATTGTTTGTTGTGGCTTGGCTTGGCTTGGCTTGTAGCTGGGTCTCTCTCTCTCTCTCAGACCGAGTGCAGTTGGTTGATTTAACAGAAGTGATGGCTGCAGTCAAAGAAAATGGTGAAAACTAATCAGGTGCAGGTTCAGAATTCAAGCATGAATGTATATAAAGTAGAGTTGTAAAGGAGAGTTGTAAAGGAGAGTTAGTTGTAAAGGAGAGTTGTAAAGGAGAGTTGTAAAGGAAAGTAAGCAAAGTTGTTAAGGAAAGTTGTTAAGGAGAGTTGTAAAGGAGAGTAGGTTGTCGTTCTTCATTAAAATCGCCAACCAATGAACTTGAAGACTGAGGGCTAAGACTTGCTGAATCATCAATATAGTTAATTGATTCTTTGGCATCCTATCCTCTTCCCCCGCAGCATCAATCCTCCAACGATATTAGACGTGCGTGCGGTTTTACAGTACTAGTGAATGTAGCACGACACATATGACACCTTGAATTCAATTTCTCAGCGCATTCACCACAGCAGACATGTCCACAATCAACCAATACTGTATCGAGATCTTTATCCATACAAATTGGACATTTTGTGTCCCATTTCTCGCCATGCTTTTCCTTCAGCTTTTTATACAGCTTTTCCTGAGATTCCTTCTGCTTTGCCCGATCATTTTTCTCCTTTGTCAGATGTTCTTTCTGCTTTTCGGCTTGTTGATGCCTTTTATTGCAGTCCTCATCCTTGAGAGCTTTGGTTAACTTCCCCCATATAGTGATCGCCTGATCAATGTTCCCTCTGGAGTTTAGCAGCTCAGTGAGATGGTCACGAAAACTGGTATCTTTTGGATATGCCAGTATCAAACGTCTCCAGATCTTGATCGCAGACTTTGTATCTACCATCTCAAGCTTCTCAGCTAAAGAATCGGTGGCCAAGGAACGGATTCTAGTGCTATTCTTGGATTTGAGGAGTATCTTCTCGCAGGTCTCCGCAGCAATAGCTGACGTTCTGCAGAGCTCAGTGGCGTCAAGCAAATTTTTGGCGAACTCAAGTACGTCAGGGTTGCTATCATACAACAAGTTCGCTTCCTCGAGCTTATCGCGCGGGTTCTTCAATTTGATGAATTCTTCCACAAAGCTTGACGAAGAAATTGAGAAGTAGCTGTCTGAAGATTCCTTCTTAATTCTTCGGAGACATAGTTCTTCTGCTCCTTCTGGGAATTTATATTCCTGAAGTTTGCGAAGAACTACCATTGCATACATGTCATTAAGTTTATCCGATTCAAGAATCGTGCGTTGGATATAATCTACCTTGTGCTTATGATCCGCACTGTGCTTCTGATCCGTGCTGTGCTTATGCTCATAGTTGCCGTGTATATGTGCGAGGTATATGTAGGCATAATACCGTTTAAAATCTCGATGGTCGCGTGTGTGCTCTATGTAGCGTTCTAGATATGAGGTATCGTCACCTTTGTATTCCGGTATCGCTTGGATACGCATAAAAATGTCGAGATTAAAGTGACCATGGCGTTCCAGTCGTTTGAGATAGTCCATAACTAAAGTAGGCTGCTGCTCTACCGCGTCTTCTAGCCCCTTGGTAAGCTCTGTCTCAGTATAGTACGATTGATCAGATTTCCATTCCTCATATAGCATTTTGAGCGATTCTTCGTAGTTGCCCATGTTACTTTGGATCTCAACATATTGTTTCCGGAGCCATTCGGCGCCATGGTCCACTTTCACACTCTTCTTGAGATCCTGTATCTCCTCCAAAAATCTTGCTGGTGGAAATTTCTTTAATGCAAACTCAAGCCCTTTGTGAATAGAAGTAAATCCGGGGTGTTCCAGGAATCTGCCTTTCCAATAAGCCAGAGCTTCATCATGTTTTCCATTGCAAGTCAATTCATAACCTACTTCGTGATTGAGCCAATTGCATTCTTTTCCAACTGTCTCTTGTAATTTTAGGTACTCGGCTAGACGAGTTTCTGCAGGCTTTTTTTCGAGGGCAATTCCCACCGCCTTCTGATAATCGATCCTCTGTGGGTATTGTCTGAAATTTTCCAAAGCTGTCTCTAGTTGAGGGCTTGAGGATCGGTGACGTGACATACTGCTTTCGGGTATGAGCAGAACAGAGATCGGGTGAGATTAAAAGACAGTTGTAAATGGGGAATGGGGAGTGTTTGGAAAGTGCATCCACAATAGATAAAGGGATGGGTTTCTAGGAAGTTCCCGCTTGGATCGAGTCCTTTGAGAGATATTGTGCTGAATTGAACGATTTGGAGGCTCACCAGGCGTGCAGCCATGAAGAGATATATAGTTAAATCTCACTGTTGTTCAATCTATGTTAGTGTCCGCTCTTCCGGCCCTGCGTCGTCTGTTCAATGTCACAAAGAATTCGTCAGCGGCAAAAATAGTTCCTTAAGGCTGTGCAATTGGTCGTTGGAAGAAACTAACAAGTTGATATTAGTTCTTTGTCTAATTTATTATATAATTAGATGATTTTCTATCTATCCCAGCGAATTTTGCGCATATTTGGAATTTCGACTCACTGTTTCTCACTATGAAAGTATTGTTCAATACCGAACAACCAACCTTGTGGGATCTGTATTCAAAAATTTTTCCGCTGCTCGACACATATAAAGTCCTTTGAACTTCACGACTGTTTTTTTTTACTGAAAGAACGCCCGGTCCTCGTATAGAATTTACATCAATCTAAACCTCGAGGTGCGAGAAGAACGGGTCACCTAATATATATATATCTGATTCGACTAGATTCCCCAGCTAGAACCAGAAATATACAAAGGTTCTTGTCGGTTGGCTTAGTACAGCTGTAGGTGAAATTGGCTCATAGCACTATACTTGGTATAATAGGGTCTAGTAAATATAGTTAAGTCGGTTCGATTTCTCTAAACTAGATAGGAGAAGGAGCTGGACTATATAGACTCGCTCTCCTGTACTAATTACATGGATAGCTTCATTGTTCATTTCTCCTGTACTATCTTCTGTAGCCTATTGATTGAGTTCTCTTGTAGTCCATTCATTCCGACAGTTCTGATTATTTACTTCTATACAGTACTGCAAACAATATTGAGCCAACTGTGAAGCAAGCAAGGAGGGAGCCCCAGCAACCAGCGACAGCTTGTGTTTTGCAGAATGCTTAATTTCGAAAAAGCTACTTATCTTTATCCAAGGTTTATAACACTATTAGAATTAAATTCCTTCACATACGACCATAGATCAAGGAGAATTGGGCTATCTCTATGCTCCGTGGATACCTCCACCTTCCCTGAAATAATTTCCTAAATCCAGTACAACGACTTTGACCAGTTTTCAAATTTTCGAATCTGTATTGCGGATTCTATTCTGGTGCAGGTTTTATATTACTGAGAACGAAATCCCAACAATAGTAACCTACCTTAATGAAACTTGGCCCTAAAACCGTAAATGCACTTGATGAATGTTGTAAAGTCTATGATTGCGAATATATAAGACATATTATTTAATAACCTCAACAATTTAGAAATATTCTATGTTCGAAACCCAACTACTCTTTATCATCACTGTAATGTCTCAAGCACATGTCCCAGCAACGGCCACAGACTAGCTTATTTTGTGACGAGTGCCGTTGAGTTAGGTCAATGCGATTAATATATACTTCCAAAGGATTCACTAATCTTTAGAATATTAAGCTACAAAACGAACGAACTACTCAAGAAAGGGCTATATATATAGTACTACCCCTGGGGCATAATACTAGGAGAACCCTAAGCAGCCGGCATGCAGCTGCTCAGAATAGGGGGCGATTCGTACGAATCGTCACACATACCATTCACCTGAACCTCTGATAGAATTGTAGTAAATACAAAAACAGAATTTACACCACCCAGGAAATTTTCTTTGAAACTTCTGTTAGCTTCTAGCTCCAAGTGATAAGCGAATCGTTCGCTTCAGAATGACTTTTGTTGGAGCTTGCAGGATCAATGATTCCTGATGCGATGTATCCACATGAAACATTCATTAGGCAGGACATTAACGTTTCAAAGCGATTATTTTTGAATTGCTTGTGCTTTTCCTTAGCAAATTAAATCGCAGTTTACTTCTATTGCATATCTAATAATCCACGTTGTTGTTCCACATGCATTAAACGTTAGTATAGAAATGGCAGGAAGACGATGATAGTATCTTCTCCATAGCATTCCTTTCCCACCTCACGGAACATGCGCACCAGCTTATCCCCAGGCCTCCAGTCCTCAGTATGAAAGAAAACCCGTGCTCGAGAGAGATTAGGGTCGGGTTTATCCATGTAGTCCTCAAATCCACAAGATTCTCCCGGCGCAACATACCAAAAAAACCAGTCCCCCTTGTCCTGCGGAAGCCTAGTTTCTAAATATGCGCTTTTCAATGAGGGCATATTCTTTAGACGGCGGGCAAGAGCCTCGAGCATCGGAAGCATGGCCTCGTCTCTAGGTACACGGCGGAAGTCGTAGCCGTCAATACAGAAGCCTTCGTCATCAGTTGGTGGTTCCATTGACTTCTCTAGCGCTCGGGCTGCTTCGATATCCTCCTCGCTGCCGTATCCAGGTGGGAACAAGCCATTTGCATCGGGCGGTAGTGGCAAATCGCTGCTATGGTCGTAGAATTTGTCATCTGGAAGACCTTTGAAGAGCCATTGACCAGAGAGATTGGCCAAGTTGAATTGAATGTTAAGATTGACTACTGATCTCCAACTCAAGTCAATTGATGTCCCTGATCCATCATCGGGCCAGAAGAGCGATGGATCGATAGGGCCTTCGTAATATACCTTCTGGATATTGCTCTTGCCTATTGCCACACGTAGGGCATCGCACAGAGATGTGCCACCAGGCGTGCCAGCAAGGTTTGGCATTCTTTGATTGTGTGGATACTCAGGAGAGTAGATGTGGATGTACAAACTTGAGACTGTTGGTTGGATTTCGTAGCTGGAAATTGAATTGGCGAATTTTCTTATATATCGACGGCGAAGGGGTAGGAAAAATCCTGGTTCCTGGTATGACCAGTTGATACTCTGTAGTCTTGGGAACGCAGCAGTCAATGTTACTACACTCTGTGGATCCATAAATCGCCTTCCGCCTTGAGGTACAATGAAAGACGTAACGCAGGGTACTGATGGATACTTGGTGTTCGCCAAGTGAATGTAGGAATATTTAAAACGTTCGTTGAAGAGGTCTTGACGATAACCTAAATCAACGTCGTACCTATCCTTGTTGAGCTTTTCTTCCCCGCGATAATTTAAGTCCATGGGCGAATATATCCCGATCTCGAGGTTCAGGTTGCCGTCTGAGGGCCATTGTGATAGTATCTTTAATAGAGCAGAAATATCATTATTGGCAACATTTGAATTTTCAGTTCTGTCCTGCTCCGTCTCATACTTGGCACAGTCGTCGTCGCTGTATGAGGGCAAGGAGACATTGAATTGAAGTTTTCTGACAAGGGTGCAGCGCCTTCCAGAGTCTGAAGAGAAAATCGAGTTGAATGTACCAAGATCTTCACTTTTGATGCTTAAGGATCGAAAAGTGAGGGATTCAATAGCATGCTGCCATGCTCGTGACACGACGGCGAGAGCGGGTCGAACCCGTTTGTCCTCATCTCGATCAGGAAGAAAGCTAATGATGTTGTTCAAAACTTCCTGTGGAATTCTCTCCATTTTGATTAATTTATCTAAGGCGTGGAATCAAAGACTTTAGAGACAATGAGGAACAGTTGGAAAGGTATGTAATAAAGGAGTCCGATAAATTTCGGATACCTGCAGGGCTATAAGCACCAAAGGCCGGGTAATGAGAGCCTGAGACAAATCTCTGCCTTGCGTCTTGGTTGTACGCCCCCAACCCTCGTGGTTCAGGATCAACTAGTGTGGGGTCGAAGTCAGGGAGCCAAGGAGTGAACCTATAGGTATTAAAATGCGGAGATTCTTACTGTAATATTCATTTTCCCTACACATACAAAAAATCCGGTAGATACTACGGTTCTTGACTGAGAGGTTCTCGATCCCGTACATTGTGAAGACAACCAACATAAGCTGCAATTGTCACTCTCAGGAGTGGCGTCGCTTTTGGAGTTTCAAATATATTTACGAGATTAATGACATACAAAGTCTTACTTGTAAGTTTACAAATCGAATTTAGTACTTCAACTAGTTCATATACATCGCTAACGCTTCTTAGAATCTTAGTTTTAGCTACTTAGGTACCACGACTTTCCTATCAACTAGAAGTGACTGGCTGCACTCTACTCATGGCCTTAACACCCACGCAATACCAGTAAGTTGCCCAAAAGCTTGAAGCACAACCACTACCGTCACTCTTCAGCAGTGTATTCCATGTATAAAGTTGCTGTAATGTGACAGCATTGCGGTCCGCAAACGCAGAACAGCTATCACCGTCTTGTGCTTGGGCATATTTATTGCAGCTTGCTACGGCATTGCCTGCCTGAGTAGGCGACGGAACACTGGGATTCACGTTGGTGGTAGTAGTGGGAGGAGATGTTGGATTCGTCGGCGTGGCTCCGCTAACACCTACACAGTATGCTTGTCCCAGCCAGAAATTTGTTACACAGTCGGTTGATACAGCTGGGTTCCAACTGAAAAATTGCGCGGTTGTGATGTTGTACTTGGCTGCCACAGAACTGCACGAGTCGCCATTCACTACCACGTGCCACTTGTTACAACTTGCTGGTTGCCCGGTGTGAGTTGGTCCTGGTGGCCCAACAGCTGTAGTGGTCGGCCCGGAAGAAGGGCTGGGGCTTACATAGCCTGGGGCGCGGATGCAATATGCCATAGCTATCGCACGCATATATTGTGAGTAAGATTTTATGAAGTGATGAATATATTTTTAAAGAGATTTTGGCAGTAAAGGAGGAAGTTCATCCCCGGCGGATACTGCATAAATTCACATACCTGGCCATAAACCAACACAATCTGGGCCGACTGCGGGATTATACGCATAGAATTGAGCGATGGTCAATTCGTAGATAGAGAGAACATCAGTACTAAAGTACGCATCAGTCAGTTCTCAACTCATCATAGCTGGCATACAGTAAGGAGAGCTAGGTATACCAATCCCAATCGCTTGGTACGTCCGCGAATTCTGTGCACGTCTCTATTGCACCTTCCTATTATTCGAATTTACAGTTAGTGTCAATATCCAGTTGGTCATAATCATGTATTAATGCCATCAAACTCACTCTGATCGGAAGCTCATAGTTAGGACCTGCAGGCTCAGAAGCCTTTTCACCGAGATACTGCTTGCCACAATATCTCACGTCCGGGTCAAATTTACACTCCGCTGTTGTAATGTTGCCTAGACCAGGATTCCAGAGAGTGAAATCATTCAAAGTAACACCATAAAGCTCGGCCGCTCGTTGACATTGATTCAGCCAACCCGTGCCCTCAATGGCTGAGCTGTTCTGAAAATCAACTCCATCGAAGTAACGATAACAGTCGGTGCGAGTATCTGCAGCAAGTGGGAGTTCCTCAGGTAATTGCACGATGGGGATGCTAGTATTTGCTGGAGTCTCCGGTATGGCTGATGTGAATACACCCCCGGATGTAGCCGTTGGTCTCCAACCCGGCCTTCCCGAGTAGGTATTAACTTTCCTTTGTTTTAGCCTAAGATACTTTGGAGAGAAGAACGAAAGAGGACTTACTGTCTCCTACTGCTTGAATGCAGTAACTCTCAAAGGCAAACAGATTGGTGCAATTCTTATTGAGGCTTGGATTGAGGAAGAAAAAGTCTTCAAGCGAGATGCCAAGCCTGACAACTAGCAGATTGCAATATTCGTCGGGTTGAACTTGATAGAACTTGCCACATCGCGGATTGGTACCGTTGGCAATATCTGTCGGCACGGGAGCAGCCGATGCGGCGGTGGTGGGCGCCAGGGTAACCTTTGGAGGATCAACGTAGGTTTCTCCTGGGGGTGAGACACAGAGTTGATCACCGGCCATTCTACCAAGGTTATAGCAGCCTGCATTCAACACCTATGAAAGGTCAATCCGGGAAGTAAAATAGATGAAGCAGACTTACTGGATTCCATGCTTTTAGCAGTACTTCTGTAGTATTTGCTGCACTGGCAATGGCACCGCAGGTTGTGTTTGCTCCCACCGTCGCCACATTGCATTTGTTCACCAGACACAGGGAACCATTTTTAGGAAAATCATTGCACCAAGCTGGCAGCTGGTTATCAGTCAGCAGCCAAGCGGTCGATATCTTCTGGGCGATTGAGATTTTATGACAGTCATCATCCGGCTTGATTTGGTAGGTAGACCCAGAACACGGCGATGGTGTTGGATCAGGCAAAGGAGAGCTATTTTGACACTTAACAGACGATTTCTAGGCCCTTATAGAAATAAAGAAACAGAAGCATCTGGAATTTGTACTTACATAGAAAATGGTAGCGTAGATGTCGTCAAGGGCATTCCAGTGACACTACAGCTAGATGTCTTGGATTGATATACAGATTTGCTAACAATTGCTGGCCCATCATAGAAAGGGACGCTTGCTTGAAACCTCAATGATAGGATAAAGCACAAGTCGCACGAATTCGGCACTGTATCGTTCGCAACAATGTCCGTGAATCGGAATGGGCTATCTACATCACAGATCTTCGAATCAGCATCTCTTTCTTGTCTTGAAGCCAGATATTCAGGGACTAATAAAACCAAACAGTCTAGTCATCATCCTTATTTTCCAGTGGTCTTACCTCCAGCGTCACCGTAGGCGGCAGCGGCGCCCGCGACGACATTACACCATCGTCCACTCTCTTTCAAACATGTCAGGAAATACTGGTATCGCAGCAAGCTGGGGATATATCCAATGGGAGCACCGCCCTCATCGTCATAGCCTTCCCAAGTGTCGCTTTTGCAGGCCGATACAACACCAGTTTCATACGTTTCCAATGCTGCAGCGCATTCAGATGTGCACGAGCTGCTCAACGTAGATTCTGAGTAGAAGTAGCCGTATCGAAATCTTGGTACCAATCGACTACATGCAACTTCGGCTGTCAATGCCTTGAGACATGGTGTTGAGAGGTTGGACGGAGCATTATCTTGGGTCATAAGTTGAATTGCATTCGCTCCTGGGAGGTAATGATGATTCAAGACGACGAGCAAGCAAGCTAAAAAGAAGGAAGCCATTTTGAATTGACAGACTGGCAACGAAGATTAAGAGATATGGGTATCAATCTGCCGTGGTAGCTTCAAAGCCTCCTTAAGTACTGATGATTCTTATCTTCAATTGTAAGATTGTGCCCACGCAAGGGGGCTTTGATCAAAGATTGGACCAAAATCTGTTTTCTTGGGCACCCGCATTTACGTCGGTAGGTAATTTTGCTAACCCAACTTTCATCAACTTCTACGACCCTTCGAAGGAATGACAGCATACCAAGGGGTGCCTTAAGTGTTTAGCAGCGGGGTCTTACGGTCGGTAGTGGCTGAAATTTGGCTAAAGAGCTTACAAAAGCGTGCTCATTTCTGAAGAATGTAAATGGCCAATCAATGTGCTTGATATATCACACCACCAAGCTTGGCTCGTCCCGAAAGAGCTCTTCTCCAAGTACCAAGCCTCAGCTTACACACCATCTTCATTCTTTCATATTTTATAAGTGGCTGGATATCCACGGCTCTATCATGATGTCTGTCGCACCATGAGATGAATCTATAATTACATTGATGCGGGGCAAAGGCGATTGTCAATCAATAATCTTGGCAATATGTATCGTTTGATTTAACTGCAGTTCGATATATCCAGACATGCATTGCAGGGCGGCAGTGAACTGCATCCTAGGGGAGAAGAAAGTAAATATCCATTGCTATTGATCAGACCAGGGGGTAGCTGACAATAGCTTTCTGTGATTTCGAAAGATGTACTAGAACAGGCTTGTCTTTCCCCAGACCAAAAAGCTCTTCTCTCAGAACCACAAGCACTCATATTCCTGAATACACAGGGCTCACTGATGTTGCAAGGTGATGGCCACGATGAAGTCCTCTTCGTTTACACTGGTGCTCTCTCTCTTCTGTCTCCGTCCTGTGTTTTCCATCCCTATAGATGCCCCGCCTCCCAGCTCAATTACCACGATTCAAGATGATTTTGGGCAGCTGTTCTGTCAGAATCCCATCTCGTAAGTACAATCGTGATGTTCATGCTCGGTGGCCATCCTGTGCAGCCCGACTTGGAACTGTTATGATTCTCTAACTTTGTTTATAGTCATTTTGACTACTCGGCCAAGATTAGGCGTCATCAAGAGCTGCCTTTCTGTCGTGCCCAAGAAACTTCTCTGAACGGCATTGAACTTAGCGTGCTTCCCAGGCAAGCAGAGGTGCCTGACGATTATACTTGTGGAGAGGGGAGACCTTGCCGGAACCGTAAGATCTTTATTCTGATGATGGTAACTCGTATGGAATACTAACAATACGTTCTAGACGCTTGTTGTCCTAAGGAAACAGGACAGTGTAACTATGGGCCTAAAGCATGTGGCACCAACGGCATCAGTCCGAATGATGTCTGTTGGTCGAATTGCGACGCAAAAGCGGAATGCGGCCGCTATGCCGAACCCGCTGGAAAGAAATGTCCTTTGAACGTTGTGAGTATAATCTTTCATGAGATTTCAACTTGTCCATGATGAGGTCCTGATTTGAATACCAGTGCTGTTCTCAATTCGGGTTTTGTGGGAGTGAAGCAGACTTTTGCAAAGTCACAAGTGACAAGGAAACTAGCTGCCAGAGTAATTGCGAGCAACCTGGACCCAAGGACAAGGACGGAAATGTTCAGAAGAGAATAATTGGGTACTATGAAGCCTGGAACTCCAAGAAGGCTTGTATTGGCATGGGCTTCAAAGATATTCCAGTTGATGCCCTGACACATGCGTACTTCTCCTTTGGTTACATCACTCCAGGCGACTTTAAGATTGCACCAATGGATGATCTACCTACAGAGCTTTTCTCCGAATTCACCAACATCAAAAAGCGCAATGCGGGTTTGAAAGCTATCGTGGCTCTTGGTGGCTGGACTTTCAACGACAATGGCACGGCCACACAACCCGTCTTCAGCAATATGGTCAGCACTTCTGCAAACCGCAAGCTCTTTATCGGGAACTTGTTTGGCTTCATGCGCAAACATGGCTTCGATGGCGTTGACTTCGACTGGGAATATCCTGGAGCAGGCGATCGTGGAGGTCAGCCGGACGATGGCAAGAATTTCGTGACGTTTCTCAAGGAATTAGATGATCTCAACAAGCAGCAGCCAGAGAAGTATATTGTGTCATTTACCATTCCTACTAGCTACTGGTACCTCCGACACTTCGACCTCAAGGCTATTAACTACGTTGATTTTGTGAACGTCATGAGTTACGACCTCCATGGCATCTGGGACTCGACAAACCCTATAGGGAGTCACATATTTGCTCATTCTAATATTACTGAGATTGAACAGGCTTTGAACCTATTATGGAGGAATGACGTTCCTGCCAAGAAGCTCAATCTGGGTCTTGGTTTCTACGGCCGTAGTTTCACACTTGCTGATCCTCTATGTACCAGCCCCGGTTGTGGCTTCAAAGGTGGAGCTCTCCCGGGATCTTGTAGCGCAAATTCTGGAACTTTGACATATCGAGAAATCCAGCAGATAATCAAGGATTATAAGCTCAAGCCGCACTACGACAAAAAAGCAGGTGTGAAATGGATCAACTGGAATCAGGACCAGTGGGTGTCTTATGTAAGTCTGCAACTGATCATCTGTGTTTAAAAACTGAGTTAGCATTGCCTTTATCGATGCTCTGCTTCTGGTGAATCGCTGCTGATTCATTTATGCTTCTCATATTGATAGGATGACGCCGAGACATTCAAACAGAAAATCGAGTTTGCTAACAATCAAGGCCTATCTGGTATTCTGATATGGGCTATCGACCAGGATACTCAAGATCTTGACGCGCTGAAAGGTGTCGTAGCTCCAAAGGGTATCAAATTGTTCGCCAAAAAAGCCGAGAAAGAGGCCAAATGGGAAGATGCAACTGTCCCAGACTGCTATGTCACCGATTGCGGTGGCTCATGTAAGCCTGGTTGGCTTTCCATCACAACGCAACCTTGTGGTAGTGCTAAGCCCGTGACCCGCCACTCAACTGAAGACGACAGTGTTCTCTGCTGCCCAATGGAGGGAGCCCCCAAAAAGGAAGATTGCACCTGGCGAGGTAATCCTCCATCGTGCAACGGTCATTGTCATGACAATGAGGTTACTCTTGAACTCAATCGCTGGGGAGATGGTTGGTATTGTGAAGATGGAAATAAAGCTTACTGTTGTGAAAGCCCTGTGGCAGAAGGCCACAAATGTTACTGGGCAGGTGTTGGCAAGAATTGCAACAACGATGATATTGCCATGGTGCGTAAGCAAGAGATTCCAGCTGTGTGCACTCAAGCTAATACTTTATTCCAGACTTTCTCTGGGACGTTTCTCCAGTTGATTGGTGACCTCGTCAAGACATTCGGCGGTCTCACTGGTAAGCTGCTGGTAGAGGCTGTCGAAGATGCGTCTAAAGTTTTTGGGATCGATGTACTCAAATACTACTGTTGCCCCAAGAAAGACGCTGCAGAGTTTGAGAACTGTGCGTGGTACGGCAAACCAGGGAGCTGCTTCGATGATCACTGCCCTGTGGGTTCTCACTCAGTGCAGCTAACCGATAGCCCATACGGTTTAGGTGAGGACTGCTTTCCGAATGTCGATCGAACACGTGTGTTCTGTTGCGATCCAGTTAACGGAGCTTCGCCATTCCTGCCTGTCTCGCTGGATAAGCTCTTTCCCAATCCACCAACTGGCGATAATATTGATACAGATCATGAGCTAGATACGGATGATGACAGTGACGATCCGGACAAGACGGCATTTAGCTTCGTGGTGCTGACATCCCCTGATGAGCTGCAAGTATCCTTGGACAAGCGAGATGGTTCACATTGGGCTCTGTTCAATTGCACCGATGCCGATTCCGAAGAGGAACAAACCATTCAGATGGTGTGCACAGATCTTTCTGAGACCAGCAATTGCCATAAAATCGGTCTGGGTCATGGGGTGCCTGGGACAATTCTACAGATGCCAGCAGGCTGTGGCCCCGGTAAGTATGCAGTCGCCAAAGAAATGAAAGTTGCCAAAGACCGGGTCCTCCCACGAGATCTCAGCGATCGCTTAACACATGCACCCGTTGTCTATGACTTAACATTTGACTACAACTTCCATCGTGTTCCCCGCGATCTTGGTACGACGCAGCTGCGTATTGATTACAGTAACGAGCCCGGATACTGGGATGAAGTCGTTGCTGCAGCCGTGTCCGGTGGCAAGAAGAAGAAATACAAGCGATCAATGGCAGATGTAGGGCATAGCCACAAACGCTGGCTCGAGGAAGAGTTTCGTGACGATGCGCATTTCGGAGGCTTAAACACTAGAGAGTTTCACAAACGGTGGTTCGGTGAGACGGTGCTTGAGTGGCTAAGAGCGATGACAAAAGGCGAGATCAAGAAAACCTTCAAACACAACCTCGATGAAACATACACAGCGAAGATAGTTGAGGAGCGTTGGGACTGCCCCGGGCGCGACGGTTATTTACTTGCCCAGGCTCAGGCTAATATCAAGGTCGGCACCAGTTTCGGCTTTTCTCTTATCGCCACTAGTCTCTTCCCCTTGGATCTGAGCAAATCGTATCTCACCTTAGCAATAATGGAGAGATCACATGTACTTTCACGCTCGAGGCCCTCGTACGCTTCCAATACGACTCTAAAGAATTCAAACTCGGTGAGCCGATTCCTTTTCCCGGGGCTGGCGTGCGTATCCCCGGAATTGCAACTATCGGCCCCCAGCTTGCCCTCAGAGGTCGCATCGAGGCTGGCGTCACCATTGCTACTACGCTCGAGGCGAAGGTTGATGTTGTGTCATGGGAATATGAATACCGCTTGCCAGCTGAGTTGGAACCAGCCAACCCAGACAAGGCCGACTATGGCCAGACAGGGAAGAAAGATGGTCTGCTGGCTCCCACCTTTTACGCCGGCGTTCTTGCTCAAGGAGATGCAAAGGCGCACCTCATTGCTTCGTTGGAGTTCGGCATAAACTTCGATAAGCGCTGGGACGTCTCACCATTGACAGCCCAGGTCGCTGCTGACAGTTGGCTTTCAGTTAGTGTAGCTGCCGGCATCAGCACCGTGGCTACTTGTCCTTTCACTTGGGGTATGAAGGCTGGCGTCGATTTGTACGCCAAGGCCGATGGGTTCAAATGGACTACTGGAAGATATGCTCTGCCTGGTTCGGCTGAGTTTACTATCTACAGAGGTGGAACATGTCCTGACTTAACCCAGGGAAATCCCTCACGGCGAAGTCTTCAAGCTCCAAGTGATCTAAACTCCTCTATGTATTCGGCAATCGAAGAGAGGAAGGAGGACCTAGAGGATGAATTTGTTTCACTAGATGAGATCAATCCGATTTTCGAACGCTCGCTAGAGAAAAGAGCAATTGGACCATTCTTTCACATTCCTCTCCAGAACCTGATCTGCCCCAACTCGGAACAAAGTCCAAGCTCCAAAACACCGTGCGAGTCGATTGCAGGATGGGATGCTTCACAATTTGAAGGTGCTCTGAAGAGGAGGGATATTTTTGACATTACGGAGAATGAGACTGAAAGTGGCGATTTGCATAGCCTGTTCCAACGTGATACGACCACTGGTCGTACAGTAAGCTTCTGTAAATCGAATAAGCTAACAGCGCCCCCATATGAGACAAGCACAACTCTGGGCACGGTAAAGGGACCCCCCCCCCCTCGCTTCTTTTCAATGTCGAATGAAAGACAATTAGCTGATATAAGAGTTCCCAGAAAGTCACCAATCTCCTTACATACGATTACCAGACCCCAGGCGATTGCAATAATTTTGACTTTGGAACAGGAAATCCCCCTCGAATGCCGATCAACGAATACTACGCAACGGAACATATCCTAGAATTACAGATGGTTCCTATCTTCCTCGACCAGATGGATGAGGAATTTGGAAATACTTTCCCTAATTTTCGACCAAACGCCGATCCGAATACCAAACAAACGTTCTGCGCCGCCATCAAACAGTTGTGGCAGGGCGTCCGGCAAGACAACAGGTTCGCAATGGATGGTGTGACTAGAGACCCAATCGATCACATAATGCCTGTTTACTCTAGCAATGATAATACTCATGTGAATGAGTTTGTCCTCTTGGAGAAAGGTGTCAATACTGCTAAAGAAGGGGTAAGCTTGCTTTTTTCTTCGGATGTCTATTCCATGCTTGCACAGTGTTACCAAGAGCACTGAATGAAAGAAGCACGCACATATGAGATGAACACCCTGCTAATGATGCAATGGGTTCGGTGCAATCAATAGATGTGGGGCAGACATGATATAAACCAAGATGTCACGATGAATTCATACATTCAGTCCGAGCCTGATCGCGCCGTCAAGAATATGAAAGACGTCATGACCGCGATGAAGTACCTGGGAGATTCTACCATCAACACCCGACTGAAGGCCGAGAAAGAACGGGTTGCGGCGCGCCTCAAAGAGCTGGACGAAACCAAAATGCCAAGCTGGGTGAGGAAGACGGGAAATAACGATTGGGCCAAGTGGACATCCAAGGACCTTGAGGGCAAGTGGAATATCTTCATGAAAAAGCAAGCCACCAAGGCTAAGGACAAGGCCGTCAAGTACATGGACGACAATATGAAGAGTATGAAGGCCGCGTACGTGACCAAATACAACAAGGACCAGGCAGAAAAGCCTGGAGCCGAGAATGAGGCTTTGAAGAAGTTGATTGAAAAGATTGAGAAGCTGGAAACCGAGTGGATTCGCTATAAACCGATTTCTTGGGCCAATCCATTCTAAGAAGTGGTGATTATTGATGCTGGTCTAGACTTGGTCTACTTCTTGATTGAGATTTTGAAAATACAATTGATTGGGTATTTTTGTGACAGATATAGACTGACTGAATTTTTTTCATCTTGTATGTGAGAATATCTGTCGAGACTTTTCCAGCATCTGTACGGAACGTAGTAGACAGCTCAAAACGTATCTGCCGTCAGAATCCGATAGAATGATAGTAGGATGAGTTCACCGCTTATGTGTCCTTACTCTCCGTTTAAGTGTATTTGCTAAATACAGTCGATTTTTTCTTTGTATAGAACGGTTTTGGATTGGGATAAGTTAAGAGAGGGTTAGAATGCTTACTTTTTTGGCTGAAAAGAGAATAAGGTAAGCCTTTGGAATAGTGATTGTGATGGAAGAAATGGACGAACAGGAAGAGTCATCTCTACGAAAGGTAATATGAGATGTAGTGATGAATTCTTGAGTTTTTATTAAAAGCAACGGAGGTGGAGGTAACCAGGTAGAATCGTGATTATCGTTGAAGTGTTGGCAGTTCTGATCTAAGGGAAGTCTCGTGGCCTCGTGCGGTTTCCCAAACTGCCTTAAGGACTAGATGACCAAGCACGTTATAGTTAGGCATCTCAGGGTTTTCACCTTGATGAAAAGGTTAAGTCAAAATAAAGAACGATAATGAGACTCTTCCTCTTGCACTTCCCTTGACTATAAGTATATGATTGAGGTCTAGAGTGACCTGTTTCTTAAAATTAAAATTAAAATTAAAATTATAATTATAATTAAAATTTGAAATTATATATTTGTAACGAGCGCCGTCGAGTTAACTAAACACAATCAATATATACTTCCAGAGGGCTCACAAATCTTTAGAATATTAAGCTACAGAACGAACTAACTACAAGAGAGAGCTATATATATATAGTACTACCTTTAGACAATAAAAGAAGGCGAACGCAAAAGCACTACTAAGTCGGAGGAGTAAGATCGAAGCCCAATAGTAAGGCTCTAGTTTTATACAAACTAATTACTGTCCTTTTACCCTTTTCCTCTTTTCCCATTATATATTCGTAATCCTTATTACTAAGCTCTGCTTCTCGGGCCCCGCGATTCGTCCTTCCCTCTACTCCTTGACACCACCTTCAACCTCCAACAAACTGGTACAAAACAAGCTGGTATAAACCAATCTCAAATCCCTGTATAAGATCGCATTGAGGAAAAGCAACTACATACGACCATAGATCAAGGAACACTGGGCATCCCGTCCGCTCTGCCATACATAAGCCTTGAATCGGTGGATTAGTAGTTGGGTGGGTGACCACCAGCGAATCCCCACTGTTGTATGTTACTTTTTTTCCCCTTTTGGACTCTATGAATATCTAATTTTGTAATAAGCGAGGAGGGAGGGGCAGGAGGGGCAGGAGGGGCAGGAGGGGCAGGAGGGGCAGGAGGGGCAGGAGGGACGAGAGGCGCGAATCACCAGTAAGTAGACTAAGAGAGGGAGAAGAAGAGGGGATATCTTCCTGGTGAACTTCTGATTTCTGACACGGTCAATCGTGAGGTTAACTTACACAGTTGAAGAGGAAGAGGAAAAGGAAGAGAGATATACTGTAAGACTGTCGACGTCTTGCCTTGAAGTTAAGATGCCGTTGCTTTCATCTCTTGATGATTAATTTTTGCTACTTGTATTTCAAGTATTATTATTATTTCTTTCTTTTGTACAAATTGTCGTTATTGTTCTCTGCAAATGGTCGGTCTTCTCTACGCATCACTCTTGTCCAAAGCAACAAACAGCTTTTGCATTCACTGACTGCTCTGTTGGTTGGGACCTTATGCGCAATCATTTGGACCATAGCAGAGCATTTCTCATCGTCATCGTTTTCCTCTGATCTTTGTTTAACAGAAAGAAAGGAAAGGAAACTCTCAAATAGTCATGAGATTAGAGTTTTTGATATATTCCTGGAGGTGACAGAAGAGCTAAGGGAGGAATAGCTTAGATGCTGAATTGCAATGCAGACAGTATTCACTGCTCATGTGAATAAGAAATCTCGATCTACTCTCGCTGATTCCTACCGTATGTTTACCAGGCTGTGTTTATACAGAAAACGGGTCGACTATATGAAGAGAGAAAAGTTCCTGATAAGTTATTACCATATCATTTTTTCTACTTGAGAGATTTGCTAGTGTGAGCGAAGTCTCTAGAGCTGCCTATATATAGTTTATAAATGGAATGTGTGCAGTACAAATATATATTGGGAGATTGGTTGAAGGGCAATGATAGAATTGTGTCAAAGTACCAGTGTCAGCAGTTGAAGATCTCCGCTGTCATCATCTCACTTCACTCACTTCCTCCCATCACTTTCTTCTTCCCAACTCCGAATCTTTCACTGCCAAACGCACATCTTCATTCCAATACTTACTGCAATATCACTTCCCTATTCATTATCATTATCATTCACATCTTAAATTTCAAACAAGTGAGAGAGAATAGCTGGAAGAGACTCAAACCTACAAACCCTTTAAAGAAGCCAGAACATTCAAAACAGCAATAACAGCTGCTCGGCTAGAAAGAAAAATTGACGAGTTCGTATTCCAGAATACTCAGCACTTTATATATAGATCGCTGAAAAGGAAGAGGGCACAATTAATCCACTTTGAAAAGTCTTTGGTCAATTCATAAAGACCAGGTAAGAATACTTTCAGTTCCGCTATAGCGGGACGAGTGATTTGGATGTTTAAGCGAATTCTGTGTAATATATATGCAGCATGTGTGTCTTACCTAGGCGTGAGTGGAAACTAACCACGTGGGAAAAGAGTATACAAACTCTCCTCCGTTGTAGATATTTGATGATTTGATACAGGCAGGTGTGAGGTGCTCTTACCTTGGATATAACACATGGGAAGGAAGAGGACTGAGTGACTGACTCGGTAAATGCCAAATTCACAGAAGTTGGAGTTGGGCTTTCTGTTTTAGGGTTCTTTTATTTAGTTGGTTCATACAACTGTTGTTATTGTTGTTGTTGTTGTTGTTGTTGTTGCTATTGTCACATTTCTTCTCACTTCATTGTGGATCATCATCTTATGTTGTTTGTAAGTTTGCATAGAGGGACCGTTCGTATGAAGGGGGAAACAGCAAATAGACCTTAAAGACTCACTCCTCTATATGCTCACTATCCGTGGGGTTTTCATCATCTCATCTTCATACTCATTCTAAATCTCTCATAGCTATCTTCAATGTCCCCTTGTCTGGTACTGTTACGTTTGAACATCCATCATTACAACTTACTCCGCAGCATTGTATTTCATTTTCCACTCGAACGAGAAGCACTGAGAGCAAGAATTCATAATCATCTATTCATATCCACTTTTCAACGCCGCGCAATGCCATTATTCATGCATACTATACAAAAAGTTTGCACAAAATCCATATATCCCACACAACTCCACTACGTCAAATCTGCATCCCCTTCCCGCCCTCCCTCTCACTACCCTCACTCCCACTAATCTTCCCCGTCGTCCCATCTTCATACACACCCTCCCCACCATCGATAGGTATACCAACTACATGACCCTCTCCCATCGCATCGAGATCGACTCTCGGACCTGTGAAGTTCTTCTTGCCGTCGACGAACCATTGGACGACGGCTATGACGAAGACGAGGAAGAAGGCTACGACACAGTAGTCTGTTTTTGTTTGTTAGCATGTATGGGCTTGTGAGGGACTTGGGGGAGGGGGGGCGGGGGGAAGACGTACTCATATTGCTTCCTGTGACTGGCAAATCGGGTGGGAAGAGGAAGAGAACTGTGGTGACTATCACGTATGCGATGCCGATCTGTTAATTCATGATGTTAGCATGTGTTCATCTCTCTCTCTCTCAACCCAGATCTTCTCAAAATCCGCATGATCCCACGGACCCAATCTAGCCCAAAGATAGTCGCATCCACGACTATACATGAAGCCCCATACATTGAAAAATAGAAAATCCTAAAACTCACCAAATTGCACACCCACCCCGTTACCGCCCCTAACTTAAACTTCCTATCCTCGGGCAAGACTTTCCTCCCCCTCAAACACCCCACCGCAACCGGCATCGCATAACTCACCCCCAACGCGACCACACTCGCGCTAACAATCGCATTAAACGCCGAGCTCGAGCCCAAGAAAATAAGTCCAAAAAGCAGTACACAAGTCATTGTCAACCAGAGCGCATTCAGCGGGAGACCCAACTTCGGATGGACTTTCGAGAAGACTCTGGAGAAAGGAAGACCGCCATCGCGCGCAAACGCATACGTCATGCGCGTGGAAGTGGTGGTGATGGAGATGGTTGCGAAGAGGAGACAGACGAGGGGGAAGACGAGGAGACAGATGGCGCCGGCTTTGGAACCGGTTGCATGGTAGAAGATTTGGAGGAGAGGACCGGCTGCGGATTCAATAACGTCGTTGACATTGCCGGCGACGAATAGGAGGACCATGAGGAAGATGAAGCCGGTGAAGACACCGATCAATACGCAGCCTATCATGATTTTCGGACCTTCGATAGCTGGGTTGGGAATCTCTTCAATCATATGCGCCACTGCGTCGAAACCGGTAAGACCCAAACCAGCCTGTAGAAGACCCAAAAGCCAAGCGATTCCATCAGGCCATCCAGTCTCATTGAGGAAATTTGTAAAGACAAATTCTGCGGAGTTGTATTCTGGGCTTGCAGTCGCAAGGACGGTAATCGAGATCACGACGAACCCGAGTATACTCCATATGAAAGCAGATTTGGTAATGAGAGGGAGAAGAGATGTCATGAATGCATTGATCACGAGCGCGATGATGTTGTATGCGATGTAGAGGAGGAATTGATGCCAGCGTTCGGGAGAGTAGTCGGGATGGGTGAGGGAGATTATACCAACGATGAGTTGAGAACCGAGGAGACCACCGGAGGCGACGAGCGCGATCCAACCTGCAACGTTGATCCAGCCTGTAATCCAACTAAGAATCGGGACATAGCGCTTCCATGAGATAACTGCCACCCAATGGTATTGACCTCCGGCTGTCGGGTAGGCGGAAAGATATTCGGAGAGTGAAACGGCAAGACACAAGTTGCAAACACCGGCAGCTGTTGAAGCCAAATATCAGCGCTCAAGTCGCGAGAGCAGAAGTTGAGGAGAGGATACTTACTGATCAAACCCCAAAGCACGGAAGTTGATCCACCACTAGGTAGCGCAACGCTCAAACTTGCCGCAAGAGCTGTCCATGAGTTAAGAATGGCAAATGCCAAACCTAACATAGAAAGTGTAGAGAAATTGCGATCCAATTCTGCTTTATGGCCTAGAGCGGCTAATTGAGCCGCATCTGCATCGTGGGCTGTCGCAGAGTGTCTTCGAGGCATGACTAGCTACCCGAATGGTCGATGGACTCAACTCAATGGATGAGATAGAAAGAAAAATGAGAGAAGGAGAGAAAGACGGAAGAGACAAACGAGGAGGATACGATCATCATTAAGGAAAAAAATTAACCCTGCCTACCTGCACACAAGTACTGAAAGCTCAATTCACCAGTAGATAATCACAACCCAAGCAACTTACTCATGAGCCCTTCCGCGACCCCGCAAAAATTGATAAGGAAAATGACAGTAGAGAAATAGTCAGGCGTCCGGGATCTGCAACAGATAGAGTGATAAAATGCTCGAATCAAGAAAAACGATACGTAAAAAGATTGAGCTTAACCTTTTTAGTCTCGAGCGTTTTCCTAACTCTCACTGCAGTTGGTCGTCATTGCACAGACGATCCACATTATGCCCGGACTGAGACCCCTGACACGTGATGACGGGGTAGATATCGCTCGGATTCTCTCCGGGGTAAGTGGAGCTCGGCGTTGATAGGACAAATAGATATGGTATGGGTACTGATATTGACATTGGTAGATTTGTTTGCGATTGCCACGAGCTGTGGACTGCGGGCTGGGCAATAAGAACTCAAGTTAAGGGCGTGTGTTGCGTGATACATTTTGCTGTTTTTCGGCCACAATTTAACTGGAAATCTCGTCAGCAGCGGAATAATCAAAACATGGGTATTTGTGTTGTTCGTCATTCCCGGACTCGCCGCACAGGGGGCCTGGACCGTCTTCAACCGTTTTGAGATAACCTCTACTCATCTCTCAGCAAGTCTTGTCAAAATGCTTGATTTGCTAGCAAACTTCCATAAGAGGTAATCGATACGCTTGTAAGGCTGACGAACACATTTGAGAACCCCTATCATAAGCTTTGTGGCCATCCTTTGTGCACTCGTAGTTGGCCAACGACAAGCCGTCAAGGTAGTGCGATAAGCCTGTTGTACAACGGTACCAATAAATGCGTATGCCTTAGGTAGCATTTCCAGGGACAAGATAATATGCACACGAGACATGGCAGAGATCAGAATCTTTGCAACAATTAACCCCGACGCAAATATCAAAGCGTCGGTGGTTATATGCCCTGCTATGTAAGTTCATGTGGGAGAAGAGTGCCAAATGCTTGAAGCTTCACCACCATCCCTTCTTCTGCACTATCTTTTCAACCTTCTCTTCCTGCTTCTGTATCTCTTGTTTCACAGCCTCTGCCCGTTCCTTGATCAAGGTAGTAGTTTTCGGTTTCTTCAATTCGAACCTGGAATTTGTCCCGAAATGCCACCTCTCCATCTTCACAATTTCCAGTCCACTGTCCTTAACAATTTCCTCCAGATCTCTGTTCCACCAGCATCCCCAACGAGTTGCATGACTTTGAGCAGAACCATCCAGAAGTCGATTTACCCACGCCCAACTCCCTCTTCCGTGTTCCAGTAACAGTATGCGCCCTTCCTCCTCCTTTACACATTCTCCCAAATTCTTCAACAATGCCACTGGATCATTCACCGAACATAATCCCATAGTCTGTACTACTGTGTCGTATTTCGCGTCTTTGTTTCCACTCCTCTCATTCGCGTTCCTTGGTGGTCCAGGTATCGGTTCTGCAGCATCTTGAACAATCCATCGCACGCCTATAACTCCCGGGAACATGGCCGAGAACTTTTCGTGCGCAACTTCGAGCATTTCCGCACTTTTGTCTACTGCTGTGAAACTCTTTACCTTGCCTCTCTTGATTCCCATTCTTGGGTCCTGGCTAATCTTCCCCACACCATTGAAACCCTTGAAGTCCCAATCGTAGTAGTCCAGATTTCTTCCGGTCCCAATCGACACTTCAAGCACATCCCCAGAAGCTTCCGCTATCATCTTCTTGCGAGCCTTTGTGATCCCCGTCCAATATTCCGTGGTTTCGATTTCACTGTCAAATTTGGAGGCTATACTGTTGTAGCGGGAAGAGACATCCTCTTGAGTGGCTGGAGATATAGGTGATTCAGTAGCTACATTCTTACTGAGCACATATACATAGGAGCCTGCCCCAGCAATCATGAGGATGACAATGCCCGCGCCAATCAGAGGGACTTTCCTGTACCATGAGAATTCCGGAGGTGGTGGTGGAGGGGTTGGTTCGGCATCGTTGAGCTTCCGCCCTGGGGTTGGGGTTCTGCGAAATGGTCAGGATGATTGCAGGAGCATAGATATGAGGTTATAACCTGTATTCTGGCCGAGCCTTCGGTATCTTCTTGGTGGTCTGTGGTTTTGACTTCGCAGCACGGAATAATGTTGTGCTTAGTTTCCTACATGCTGGGGGTGAATTTCGCTGTATGTTCTGCAAGCACAAAACCCCACGACTCTTCAACCCCGCGCACATTGCTCTTCTTCCAACGACCTCCATAGCTCGCGCATCTACCTACTTCGATTTTGTGCGGAGTTTGAAACGGTTTGAACACACTTTTGCGCAAATTTTGCCACAATATAGTATGCTCGGCTGCCCAGTCGATCAATGAATTATCTAGACTGAACTCATAGTCTATAAAATTCCATCGTTGTATCTACAGGCATTATTGAAAGATCAGTAATTTTGAGATACAGTACTCGTAGTGTAAATTTGAGATTATTTTTGGCCTCGGCACAAGACAAGTCAAGTACCAGGTTTAGAGGTTAGAATCACGCTACTAGAGCACTAAGATTGTATTTGATATTCTTAGAATTTTATATATTCTTAGAATACTATACTTCTTTTCTTAGTTTTGTTAACTCTAGAAACCAAATAGCAGATTCTACGAGTAGGTATACTAACTAACAGACCATCTCTAGATTATTTTTGGCATCAGCACAAGACAAGACCGAACAAGGCTGAGCATTTTCACGCAGCATATTGAGAGTGACTGCATTGTCTCGCAGCATATTGAGAGTGACTGCATTGAAGATAGAAGATTGGGTCAAGAGACTCGACTGAATTCAATGAGTATATCCTTAAGTAGCGGCAGGTCCTGTGTGTTAAAATCCTAAAACCTGTCCCTTAGCCAAAATTTTGCTTAGCCAAAGCCTTAAGCATTGCCATAGTACCCTCTTCTTTCTGCCGATATTCCTGCAGTCTCTCCTCCCTCTCAGCCTGTCTAGCCCTCATTATCTCTTCTTTTCTCAGCTCTCTCTCGTTCTTTTTCCGCTCGAATTCCTCTTTCTTCTTCTTAAACCCCTCAATGCTATCATCCCCGCCCATCAGATCGCTATCTGGAACCTCTGCCGCGCCTGGCGATTTTTCCCTGAATGACTTCATCTTCTCATTAACTTCTTTCTTCTTTTCCAACTGCCTCTCTCTGGTACCAGCTTCTGCACGAGGAACCAATTCGTCTAATGCCGCCTTCTGTTCTTTGCGATCAAGTTTCCGCGCAAATCGAATGTCATCGCGACGAGCTAATTGATCCTCCGCATCCAGTTCTGTGACACCGTTAGCTGATATAATACACTATGAAGACATTCAAGTTTGGCCTACCCCTCTTGAGTTCCAGATCTTGCAAATTTGGAATACTCGGTCCCACTCTACTGCGTTTCCCTTTTCCAGCATCTCCCGGAAGAGTCGGACCTATGGAATCATCACTGTCGCTACCATCATCTGCCTCTCTTGCTATAGTGTTTTTAGATACGCGCCCACTCTCAGACATTTGTTCTAGGGATAGCTTCGTGTTCGACTCTCGCGCATGTTCTTCTTCGGTCGCTCTGGCAGAGTCTTGCGCCTTTCGTAAAGTTGAGGGGTCATACCATCCTTCTGAAAGTTCTCCACGATTCCTCACACATGTTAGCCACGTGCCAGCTAACCCGCACCATAGCTGGCAATGCTAGAATATTTACCATTTCCCTATGAAGCTCTTCCATCGTCCTTTAATCTCTGTGTCTCCTAGCTCATCCAAAAATATCCCCTTCTGCATATCCAAGTATAATGCAAACATTGGTTTATAGAAATCATAGTCGTGTTTGGTGAGCTGCGGAGAATTGAATGGAAGGGAATGAGGTGCGATTGAATCGTTTGCGCCTTTGCTTCTGTGGTGTTTGCTGTGTGGCGACCGTTTGCGATAAGAATGCGAATGCGAATGATGTCGACGGGGGGATCTAGAACGAGAATCTCTTTTGCGCATAGCATCCCGCTCTGACCTTAAATCATCCATAGCGCTTGATGATTTACGATTCCTTTTTTGGATCGCAAACGATTAGTTGGAGAGCTGTGCTTGCTTTTACTAGCTATCAAAAATAGCAGCGAAGTGGTCGACGGGGAGATAGAACTATGTACAGTATACACGTGATTGTGGCGCAGTCGCAACCTGTCAATGAACTTCTGACTTCTCAGGTGCAGACGAGAAATGATATAATGCTTCATGTCGAGCGACCGTGAAGTGTCATACACGCTGCTCTCAAACACTTGTTCACAGTCTTTCCAGTAGTTGATGGAGCTACTGAATTCTTGGAGTCGTGTCATTCCTCCGCATAAAAACAAGTTAATATGGCGTTTTCACTCGACAACGACGTGCCAGCGATTTGTTGCCAAAACATCAATTTCTGCTCTTTGGCACACGGCAAGATTACCTGAATCTACGTAATCTGTTGAGACCTATCATCGCGGCTCCGTGTGGTCATAAAGGATGCGGCGGCAGGTGGATTACTTTTTGAAAATTACATTTTATTTTGTTTTACGTAGACATTTTCCCTTCCAAATGAATCATGCCTCTCCCTCGAAATACTCCAGGCAACTTCTTCTAACCAATAAACTCCGCTGACTGCAGGTATGCCATCGTTGCGAAAACATTATAAGAATCTGCATTCGTTATGGCCTTTGACTTATCCACAGTCTCTGCTCCAGCTTTTCCTGACAGCATCCAGCATGCAATTAGTCCATAAGCTGCTGCGACTTGTCCATCGTCGGTTGACACTTTCTGGTCAATTACTGCATCTTGTTAGTTTTTATATCTTGAGTTCCATACGTTCCATACAAGGACATACCATGTGGTTGCAGGTCAAGAAAGTGCATCATCTCATGAAGGAAGACACCAGGAAGTGATCGGACGTTTTTCCACATAACCTCTTCTGTGGTGGATCTCATACTTTTTAAACTGGTCTTGTAATTGGACGAGTCGAAAGCTTTGGGACAAAGCAACATGTTCCCTGAATTCCAGTAGGTGATTGCTTCAGCTGCCTTGCTAGAGCACATCGCACTGCCATCGTACTCATCGATAAAGAAATTGAAATAGGCGTTGTTTTGTCGCTTGTGGTCTGGATCTTTCCATATGCCTTTGAACACGGAAACATCCTTAGCACCTTGTTCTTGGACTACGCATCAATTAGCAAAGGGTCAGAAACGAGGATTCGCCACATACAGAATTGCTGCACCGTCTGAGTTGCAGGAGCGTTTGGGAAAACGTCTGCCGCTTTCTGTTTACTGTGTTAGTAAAGCAATGTCTCGGTTATGGGGTTGAACTTACGGTTGTCCACTTCAATGTGGAATCATCGCAGAACAAAGTGTTCTCGCTAGGGTTCATGCCAGTCCCTGAATTCAGTGCAGCATAAAGCTTTTGGTAATTTGCTGTGTTTGCATCAGTTTAATTCTGGTGAACAATCTACCAAAGAGCCTGAGCATACCTTGAGCTTGTTTCAACTGATCAGTATCAGCTGTACTCAACGATGTCGCCCACGTTCCTGGGGATTGAATGCCCCACACAAATCGAGCTGCATTCATCAAAGAATTGATCTCAGCAGTCGCGAACGTTGGCTTGACCCTGATTCCAGCGTTCAAGAGAGTATCAATGCCTGCGATGGCAACTTTTACCATATCGATAGTTTCATCTAGCATATCGTTGACTTTGGACGTAGAACAAGTCGACGAGACAGTGAATCGACTGCTCATGCTTACGGCTAGAGCTTGACCGAATAAGCTTGCGGTTAGGAGATGTGGTAGAAGCTGCATCTCGATATAGTTGGAGAACGAAAGAATGTATGGTGGGACTTGAGAGAACAAAGGTCAAGGAACGAAAATATTGCAAATCAAGGTAAAGACCGACTGATGCTGGAAACGCAAGGAAGCAAATGAGTGTATTGATGAAAAGTATACCATTGTGTATACCGGTGGAAGTGGTATATTTAAAAGACTTACGATGTTGACGGCAAAACATTTGTAAGTACAATATGCATGCCTCGCTCCTCATGCTCTCAGCACAATCTCGTGCGAAATCCAAAAAAAGAATCACCAAGAACTCCTTGCAATCATAATTTGATCCTATTTAATCCTGCATCATGAGATTATGGGACTGATTACCGACCAATCCTCGTGATTTTCTGATGGAAGGATTTTAACGTTGTATCGCTTGGGTCGCAAATGTGGTTTTCTTTGCGCAGTCATCTGAAGTGCCAATTACCTCCCCACCTGACATAAGCTCTGCTTTCTACACAGTAGCCATTGCTTCCGTCTTTCATTTTACTTCTGCTCTAATTGCCTATCGTGTTTTTGTAATAGAATGGAAATGGAAGCAATCCTGATCCTTCACCCCTCCAGAAACGGTAGCACTGAGTGTCCAAGGTCATGATAGACTGTAATTGAAATGATAAAAGACTGTGCATCTCTCATAAGTCATGACTTTCACCCAAGCATCTTCTTCGGTCATTATCAATTCACAGTCTTTACAGTCATTCATTAAGTTTCAAAATGCATTTCCCTTCACATTCATTCATTCTTTCCATCCTACTTTTTTCTGCCGTCCAAGCGATTCCCAATCCGCAGCCAGAGGAGAACATCAATCCGGCCACAGTCTCGAGTGCACTCGTTCTTGAGACTCATGCACCATCTACCGATGGAATTCTAGATAATCTAGAAATACTCAAGTTCTTTGCAAGGGCTCTGAAAAAGACCACTGCGAAAACTACAGCAACCACAGCGGTGAAAACTACCCCCCCTCCAGTTACGACTCCAAAGACTACTCCAGTTCAGCCGACGACCACAGTCCAGCCAACAACCACAGTCAAACCGACGACCACGGCTCAACCGACAACCACGTCTCAGTCCACTACTAGCACTACCTCATCGAAAACTTCGACTTCCCAAAGCAGCACGTCTAGTTCTTCGTCCTCTACCTCGAAATCTAGTTCCTCCCTTTCTAGCTCCACTTCTTCGAAGCTAAGCAGCTCTTCCGTATCATCCAGTTTGCTTTCATCTTCGGCCACGGCCACAGGAATCTCCAGTGTTCTCACGTCGCAATCATCAACATCCAGCATCGCTTCAGTCACTTCAGTTCAAAGCGGTTCAGTCACACGCATTTCTTCCAGCCTATCGTCCTCTCAAAGCGGCTCGGCTACCTCAATCCAAAGTGGTTCGGTAACCAGCATTCCATCTGGATCTGCTCTTTCTGGTTCCGTCACAAAGACTGGCTCTGTTGGACCCAGCGGCCTTACAAGCTCTGCATCAGGTTCATTGATATCCTCAGGCTCTATCACCTCCTCAGGTCTATCGTCCTCAACATCCTGTTCCGTAAGCAACACAGTAACAGATGTAACCTATCTCGTCCGTCCTGCAACTAACACCCTCGGATCAACCGTCTCATACACAACTGTATCCTCCATCACAACCCGAGTAGCCGGCTGTTTCATCAGCGCCACCACCGCCACATCAACCATTTCATCATCTGCTTCCATCAGCAAAATCCCCATACCCACGGGCTATGGCGATGCAGTTATTGACGCTGAAAAGGGAACCCCGCAATGGTATGTTGCGGGTAAGGCTAGCTTGTCAAGTCAGATATCGGTTTTAAGCGCGGCAGAGACGCAGAGCAGTGGAATGAGTACGGTTATTGTCAGTACGGGGTCTGTGAGTCGCGGCTTGACTCCGACGGCTAGTGCTACTTTGACTTTGGGATTGTCGAGTGTGACGAGTGCGCTGTCGTCGAGAACGTCGGATGTTGCAAGTGTTGCTTCGAGCAGTATTGGGTTGACGACCAGTACTGGCTCTGGAAGTATCGGTACTTCGGTGCCGATTTTGAAGATGCGTCGTAGGCGGGTGTAGATGAGAGGGTATAATACCTTATTTCGTCTTGATAGACAGGGCTTTAGCGGAGGCGGATGCGCTTGAGATGTATACTTTAATGTTAAGCAGTTGCTACGAATTTCTGAATGAAGATGCACCTCATAATGGAACAAATAAGTGTTTACTTCATACTAGTGAAATCCATGTGGTCTTTAGTTGCAAAGAAGCCCCCTCCATACCAAAAATGGAATTTCCCCAACTATGACTCGCCTACAATTCTTGCTATACACTTGAAAATTCAACAAGTTGCTCAAATCTAAACATATCTAATTGTTCTCCTCCTATTAATATTCATCTAACAGAACCCAAAAGAGCTCTTGTACAGAAATTCTTCTGGTTTTTGCCACGCTTTGCAGCGATGAGAGCATAGTTGACGTGAAGGGCAGGTTTTCGCTGAATGTGAAATAAGAAACGGTTCAAGCTACTGTGAAAACTCCAAAAGTGACGCTACTTCTAGTGAATTGACAATTACGGCTTATATCTGGTTTCACAGCTACTTAAATACCACACCTCCTCGCCAAAAACTTCACAACAAGCGTCCCAGCACAGGCCAAGTTACGACTTCGCCGGCTAAGAAAGCAAAGAAGGGTAAGGAAGCTGCTATGGTCGAAAATGGCTTCACCGAACCTTCCGCCTCGACTATTAAGCGTCCTAGCACAGCCAAAGTCACGACTTCGCCGGCCAAGAAAGAAAAGAATAGTAAGGAAGTTGCTATAGTCAAAGATGGTAACGATAACCATGGCGATGGTAATGAAGATGACAATGACGATGGCAATGACGATGGCAATGACGATGATACTCTCTAATCATGCTGGTTGACACCAGATACTGTAAGTCTACTTCTATCAGTTCTAGTTTTGTAACAATGAATTATAGTTATCTGGTATATTATGCAGTTCGTCAGTGAATGTATACAGTGCCCTTTACTATCTCTTCTTACTCCAGTCGTACAGATCACTTCTAATTATTCACTCATCATGAACACAGACTGGAGGCTATGTGCTGTTCAGTGATTCAAAGTATAAAAGTTCCGATCTGCGCTAGAAAATTTCGAAGAGCAGACCAAAACTGTGAAAACTCCAAAAGTGACAATTGCGGCTTATTTTGTTTCACAAAAACTGAATGCTTGGCATTGCTTGCAACAGCTTGCTAGCTAGGTCGCTGAGAGTAGTCGAAGTGAGGCAATCTCTCATTAATTCATAAAGCTGTAGCGACGTAAATGTGAAGTGATAGCATTTCCGAGAAAAAAGAAAGCCCCTCATGCTGTCATGAATTATCCATAACGTCGGCCGTTGTCACATCCACTTTCCACTGTCGAATATCTCGCTTGCTGTCACATTACGCACCCCAATATTGATCTAACTCACTCCCAAATCAAGTCACGAGCTTACCCATCTATAGCTTCTATATTCCGTAGAATTGAAGAGCAACAAGCATACTAAGCATTGCTGAAGAGTAAAGACAGACCATGGATAGCACTTATTGTTTTTTAGTTAGCAAAGTCACAGAAGACATATATATATATACTATTCGCTTGGCAACCTAATGCTAGTGTGTGAATAGAGTGGGCCTGTACGTATGTATCTTGCTCGCAGTAGATTCACTCGAGCTTGTACTGTCTAAGCTCCACCCCCGTTTAACGGAGCGAGCCTCCACCAACCCAGGCCAGACTTTTCTATAAAAGCTCCATTGCCACCAGCCCACAAACGATATGTGAAAACTCCAAAAGTGACGCCACTTGGTACAACCAAGGTAGCCAAGGTATAGCCGAGGTAACTGCGTTACACTATAGTAGCTGAAGTAGTAGTAGTACAACTAGTATTTATTAGGTAGACACAGACAGCAGAAGAATCTCAACTCTTTACCACATCACATTTCGGACCTGCCCGTGACACCACTTCTAGAGAAGTGACAATTTAGGCTTATATTTGGTTTCACACGATACCAAAAACTGGAATGAACAAAACTGGCGATAAAGGGTTTGTAGCGCTAATGTTCTTTATGAATGCCACAAGTTCTGGTCTCCGCTTTTAGATGTCCGGCATACAGCTCACTGATCTGATTATTTCACAGTAGCCTTATTATTGTCGATCATAATATCTCACTGTCAGAAGCGTGACATATCACTTCCTATCCCACTGTCATGTATCTCCAAACCTAACTGCTGTCATTAATTTATTTCGTCATCATCAGGTGATCTGGATTTACACCCCTCACACCCAAGTTAATATTCCCTACCCATTCTGTGAAATATAAGCCCAAATTGTCACTTCTCTAGAAGTGGCGTCACTTTTGGAGTTTTCACATCTTGCGAGCAGACACTTTATATACCTCCACCCAACTTAAAAACCTAGCTCGATCCTGGTTTGGACGTAAAGTCCTTGTACAGAGTTGTTGGAATATGCACAGCGTATAAGGGACTGGAGCTCAGGCACCATAACTTTTCATATTATAACGAATAAGTTTGTTCACTATCCACAAGAATCGCCCATCTCTTATCCCGATATAGTGCCCTAAAAGTGATTTTACCTCGCTCCAAGATAGACTGTGGTGTCAGATGAAGAAGCCAGCCGTCGTATGAACATATATACAAAACGAACGCTGTTCATATCATATCGTACTACCACCGCATCATTCGCGAACCAGATACAAGAGACGAAGCAGAAACCAACCCATTCATATAGATGTCTCAAAAAAATATGTAGTATATTCAACTCCCATACCCCTCCAAATCAACCTATCAATATCCTAAACCATACTTCCCTATATCCATACCTATTCCATAACCAATACTCACATCACACCATCTCACATCAACAACCCTGAATCTACGTATAATAATCCGCTAGGTATTCCCCAACCATAACGCCAACCAAATGCTAACCCATGCCATTTCCCTCTTCGAAGTCCCATCCAAAACTATATATCCCAAAGGAAAATCACAACATCTCATTAACCACGTCCATCAACACACTCCCCATCTTGACATCCCCATTACCATTTCCTGCCGTCAGCCCGCCTCTAATCCTCTTCGGATTATGTTTTGCATTCCCCATCAGCCCTAAACCAGAATTCTTCCTTGACATTCCAGAATTCTCCTTATCTCCTTCAACACTAATCACTCCACGTTTACTCTTCACCTCTTTATCCCTCTGTTTCTCTTCCACTCTCCACTGCGACGCTCCCCCTAGCACCCCACTTGCCTGAGTCTGCGTGCCCATAACCTCCCAATAATGCCCTAAGTACTGCTCCCTCTCCAGCTTATAAACCCAGTTCCTCTCCTCCATCAACCTCACAAACCTACTAACCATTTCCTCCTCCCTCACCTCCCCCTTCCCATTCCCCTTCAACGTCCCCCTACTCCCCACCACCAACAACTTTGTCTTTGCCCTCGTAAACGCCACATTAATCCTCCTCCAGTCCCTCAACAATTCCCCAATATTCCCCCCCTCATTACTCCTCACCAAACTGAGCACCACCACCTCCTTATCCCTCCCCTGAAACCGATCCGCCGTATGCATTTCCACATCCGTGGCTTTTCCCCCTACACTTCTCAACCCATCTTTCAGCAGCGCCAGCTGCGAGCGATAGTGCGTCATCACACCAATTTCACTTGCGTCGACACCGACGCCGAGAAGGGCGCTGACGAGCTGGATGCAGATTTTCGACTCGACTTCGTTGATGGTGCGGCTGCCTTTGGATTGTTCGCGTGCGATGTCGCCGAGGGGGTCGGTGTCGATGAAGGAGACTTTAGTTTCTGGATCGAGGAGATCGCGTAACCAGCATCTACCTTTCGTAGCACCTTTGCAAAAATCTTTCTGTGTGGAGGTGTTTCTTATCAGTGAAGAAGGCGTATGATGGTGGAGCCTCAACGCATCCATATCCGGAATATGGATTTTTCTTTCTGCGACGGTGGATGATCCGCATTTGAGACGGTTGTTGTAGATGAGTTCGTTGGAGAGCGTCATGACATCAGAGTTCATTCTGTATTGATGCTCAAGGTAGACGACGCTTTGAGGGTGGGCGTCGCTGAGGTATTTGAAGAGACTTATGTCGAGACCGCCTTTACGTGCGTTTTCGTTTTTCACGAGAGGAGGAAGTTGGAAATGGTCGCCGACGAGGATGAATGTGCGAGCCATACGGATAGGACCGACACAAACGGGCAGTGTAATTTGAGAAGCTTCGTCGACGATACAGTAGTCGAATGTGCGTTCGTTGAATAATGGATGGTTGATGCCGAGACATGATGCTGCGACGATGGGTGTATCGTGCCAGGTAGAGCGAATCTCTTCGAATGATTCCTTGGGTGTAACTGCTAGCTGGGCGAATTGTTGGACCTCTGGATGGATTTTCGAAATGGTGCCAAGGCGCAAGATAGGTATTGAGTCATTTTTGAGTTTCAGGAGAATGTTGTCAACAGCTGTATGTGTGTATGATGTGAGAAGTACAGATTTCCCCTGCGAAACGAGAGCGCGGATGATATGAGCGATGGTAGTTGTTTTTCCCGTTCCAGGCATGCCGAGGACAAGAGCATAGTCCTGAGCCGACATGACTTTTTCGATAGCTCGTCGTTGATCAACATTGATGCTCGATCGATCATTGAGAACGTATTGAGTAGAATGTGGCTTGAATCGAGGTGCTTTGAGATCGACTACTAAGTTTCGGATCTCTCTGGACCCAAATACTCCATCAGACATGATTTGTATGAGGTTATTTCGAACAGTAGCAAGTCCGTTACTAAATTCATCCTTATCAAGACGGTAAAGAATGGGGGCCTCGACAATCTTCCCTGTAGAATCTGCTTCAGTTGATCCTTCATGAGCGACTTCCATGATACTGGCAAAGACTTGATTATCCTTTTCATCAAAACCTGGTTGGCGAATACGAGCATTGTGTAATCGACGGTCAACCGCGATCGTAATTCGACTTTTCCGTACGTTTGTAACGTAGCCCTTAGCTAGAGCAAAATGACCATTTTCGTCTGAGATGACAATTGGTTCACCAACGATGATTTCTGAATCCATGAAAGAAAATCCTGGAGCTTGCGTTTGTTTGATGAGATTGTACCGGTATCTATTGATTTTCGGATTATCCTGCTCCTCATATGCAGATCCAGGCTCAATGATAACGTTAGAGAAGCATCGGCCAACCTTTTCTCGTTCCGAACTCAACATTGTCCATAACTCTCTTCGAAACTTCAACGATTCTCTTTCTTCTTTCGTAAGAAGGTCATCCCATTTCAGGAAGAACTCCTTGTGAACAGGAGTCAAATGTCCAACAACTTCATCAAACTTGGCCTTCATTCCACTAGTTTCACCGTTTCCATCATCAGCCAGTTTGTGATAGATGAAGCAAGGAATTTTAGCATAGCATCGACCACACATGTTTTCTTTCTTCAGCATCGGCGGAAGTTGAGCGTGTCGTTCTCGGACGAAACAAGCAAGTTCATTGCGTTGCATAATCATATGAAGAAGTTCCTGACGGATGGCTGGAATTCGGATTGTTTCTGATGTTTCCATGTAGTATAGAATTCCATAAGCAATCTCAACATCATATCGATCCGAAAGAAGAAGATTGTATAGAGCAGTCTGTGCTCGATGAGACGGACTGGGATTCTTGCCGGTTTTGACCTCGAAAGGAACCGTCAAGGTTTTTTGCTCTTTCTTATCCTTCATGGTGATTTGCACGGTAGCGTCGATGTTGCCCTTCAGACCGTACATTGGCGACCAAACATGTTCCTCAACATCGAGTAGCTTGCTGATACATATCGTTGCTGTGTCGCCGTTACGGGCTTGCACCGATGCGCCGGGCTAACAAAGTTAGTACAAGTCGAGTTGGAGATTTGAACCACGTACCTTCGGCTTAGAAGAAACAAACAATTTAGCCCATGCTTGCAACTCCGGCATTTTACTTAGAAGATGCTCTACCGCTTGTGGGGTCTGAATCTTGATAGTGTAAAGGTCCTCAAGATGTCTCTTTGCGATAACATCAATGAGCTCATGAAGCCATGGCGTATCCCAACGATTGGCAAGCATGGCGGCTTGGAAGATCTCGTGAAGTATCGTTCCATATACCAATGGTGGAGCCGACTCGCTAGCCGCTTTGATCCTATCTTGAAGGACAGAACGGCGAGTGCAGCCAAAAGAATCAGCGACTGTGAGTGCTGAAATAAGGTGATCCGGATGCAGAATGATTAAGTTCGAGTGATCGTCAACAATGCATCGCCCGTTTGAATCGAATGTGCCTATAATATGGACAAATGCCTTTTTGGTGACTGGTGTCTCAATCCAAGTCCCTCGCAGATGGACAAGCCTTGTCATTTTGGAACGTTCGACTTGTAGTAATAATATCTTAACTGGGTTAGTATGTTCAGGCAGGACTTGGACTATTCCTTACTTTTTCTGGCTGCTGTCTACCATTCGCGCCTACAAATTCGCTGTCTAGTATACTGGTGACAAGATATCTTTGAATCGCTCTGACTTTTTGCATGGACTAAATATTTCTTAGCAACTAGATGATAATATATTGCTATGAATATCGTGAACGTACAGGCATTAAACTACTCGCTGTTGTTTGCTGAATTGACTGGGTTGCTGCTATTTCAGCAGCTGTAAAATCTGCATCGTTGATGCCGTCGCCAAATTCATCTTCAGAAATTTCTTTCACTTCTGAAGTCCTAGACTTCAGTTGTGGTAATGTTACCTCTTCTGTAGTCGTAGGACCTGAGAACGCAGCCTCAAAATCCGCATCATCCAACCCCTCACCAAATTCATCATCATCTTCTTCCTCTGCGTTCAACGTGTTAAATTGCTCAGCCGATGTTGGGTTTTTGCTTGAAGCTTGGCGCTTTGAGGGGGAGCTTGATGCCTGTCGTGGTGGTAGAGATCGTGAGAGTGAATTAGAAAGAGCAGCTTGTGTTTGCGATTCAAATTCTGTAAGTATAAGGTCACCTATCTCATCCAATCCATCATCTGAGCCATAGTCCGACTCAACTGAAGCAGCTCTTTTTAGTGGACTTCTCGGAGGGGAATGACTTTCTGTAATGTCTTTGAGTGGTGATCCAGGCTGTACATTCCTCCGTTTCCTCGGAGACATCCTCTTGTGCACGGCTTTCAAAGGGGAGCTTGGCTCATCCAAAGGAAAATAACCGGTTTCGGGAAGAGGTGATGAACTTGAAGGACCACCTGATAAGCCCCGGGGCTTTTGGAAATCTTCTTGTAATCGCCTAATCAGACCCGGAGTGTCAACAGTCCCGCCATTGCTGACAACTCTACCAGATTGATGTCTCTTCGAATTGCCAAGACTTCTCGAACGTGTGAACCCTCTAGGTGTACTTCTATCCTTCGAAGAATGCGGCGATGACATATCCATAATATGTGACAGCTTATGATCTTTAGGAGCAAACTTCCATATATCAACTTCGGGACCAGGTTGGAGATTCCTTGGTAAAGCAGAAGCATCCCCCGGAGAAGAACGATCCATTATTGGCGATGAACTTCGCGCCCTGCCAATATCTCCGTCTCCACGCTTCCTCTTGCCCAAATTTCCATTTCGTGGTAGTGGCAATCGTGGATTATCCTTATCTGCATCCCATATGAGCCGGTCGTCAGGCGATATTGCTTTTGTCGGTCGCTTGAAATCTGTGTTTTGGGTTGGATCGAACGATGGAGTCGAAGGCATTTCTACCGGTGGCTGGTCAAGTAGAAATGGTTCTTCAATTACTTCTTGTACCTCTTTTTGAGGGTTCCGACGGATCCTCTTGACTGGCGCTGGTGTATTTTCCTTCTCGTCCGTCCCCGATGATGAAACCAAATCAACCACAGTAATCTTCTTGCCGTCTTCCCCAACTAGCTGCTCTCGATACTGAAAGTTGTTTAGGATGTTCTTCGTTGCTGCTGATACTGGAACAGGCGGCTTTTCTGCCAAAGGTTTTGCTGAAACATTGGGTCGTTGTTGGGAGTCTTGAAAACTCCTATTTCTCTGCCATTGAGATCGCGCCTGTCAAATGGTCAGCAATTTGGCTATGCTTTGTTGTTTGTATGAAAGCCATGTAAACATACGTTTGGTCTTCCCGAATGATTCTGGTCTGAGAAAGACTTTTGAAGAGGCATTGTGTCTTCCCAAAATAATACCAAAAACACCTATACCATAAGCAACATGAGATGAACGCAGAATAATGAATCGTAGCAGTCGTGATCGTGAGTAAAGTGCAATTGTAAATATGAAGTTATCCAACCCAACGCCTTATCCTTAAGATGTCTGATGTTCCTTGCACTTTCAGAGTTTACGCGACTCGACGCGACTTCCACTTATTTTTCGCGCGGGTGCTTAATTATTGAATTTCCCCGCTCAGCCACTTTCAAGCACTCGCCACTTTACTTGCCACATTACTTGCCACTTTACCTGCCACTTTACCTGCCACTTTACCTGCCGCTTTAAAAGTCTAGCCACATTTCTCCCACTTCCTTCGGTGGAGTGGATGTCACTCGGGGTTCAAAGCTCTTCCGCCTGCTCCACTCTTAGCCGACAGTCGGACCCCAAATTACTTGATAAGGTCATGGTGGTGTGCAGTGCAGGTAAAAAATAGTCAGATTTTGAATTGTCGCACAGCACACGACAGCTCCCTTGGATAAACACAAGATTTTGTTTTTGGTACGTCGACGAGAAGGACGCACCGCGCAGAACGGCTCAGCAAAAGCACATTGTGCCTCTCTAACCATTTCATAGATTCAATCGCTATCATGGCCTCCGAAAAGCCTCTTCCATTTGTTTACCAATTCGCAGCTGGTACGATTGAGACCCTCTTGACCCTTTTGACCCTCCTATCCCTCTCTCTTTCCGTTCACCCGCGCATTCAATTGCTCACCAAATCTCGTCTCTACAGGTGCGATTGCCGGTGTTTCGGAAGTCAGTCTACTCTCCTCATTCAGAGGAACCTAGAAAATCAATCCCTCTAGCGCAGTAACTAAATCATGTATGCAATTGTGGCAGATTCTTGTTATGTAAGTGTCCCTCATCCCCACGAAGCTTCTTTCTGTCAAGCTTTCTCTACCCGTCATCCACTGACTCATGTATATAGGTACCCATTGGACGTCGTAAAGACTCGAGTGTAAGTTGCACTCAATGCGCCAGCTGTGTTGAGTGCGCAGACAGTGACTAAGGGTTCAAATATAGGCAATTACAGACTGGAAAAGAAGTAGGCGCAGATCACTACAATGGCATGGTCGATTGTTTCCGGAAGATCATCAAGAATGAAGGGTATGACCTCTCAAAGCCTTTTCCATATCTCCACCTGGCAAAATCGACACAGGTCTACTCGACCATGAGTGAGCTAACATCCCTCCTCCCAGCTTCTCCCGTCTGTATCGCGGTATCGAAGCCCCGATCCTAATGGAAGCCCCCAAACGTGCCACCAAATTCGCCGCCAACGAATCGTGGGGTAAATTTTACCGCGACATATTTGGCGTCGCCAAAATGAACCAATCCCTTAGCGTTTTGACTGGCGCAACCGCTGGTGCAACGGAATCTTTCGTCGTCGTCCCCTTCGAGCTCGTGAAAATTCGTCTCCAGGATCGCGCCTCCGCTGGAAAGTACACCGGAATGGTCGACTGTGTGACGAAGATTGTTAAAACCGAGGGTCCACTCGCTCTGTATAATGGTTTGGAAAGTACCATGTGGAGACATATCTTGTGGAACGCGGGGTACTTTGGCTGTATATTTCAAGTCAAGGCGCTGTTACCGAAAGCGGACAACAAGAAGCAAGAAACTTTGGTAAATCTTGTTTCTGGAGCCACTGGTGGAACGGTTGGTACGATTCTGAATACGCCTATGGATGTGGTGAAGTCGCGCATTCAGAATAGCCCGAAAATAGCAGGATCGGTACCGAAGTATAACTGGGCATGGCCGGCTTTAGCGACGGTGATGAAGGAGGAAGGCTTCGGTGCGCTATATAAGGGATTCTTACCCAAGGTGTTGAGGTTAGGTCCTGGCGGTGGTATCCTACTTGTAGTGTTTACTGGAGTTACGGATTTCTTCCGAAAGATACGCGACGGGAAAGACCTGGCATAGAGACATTTCATGTATTAACACATATATCTACTAGAATTTAAACCAAAATGAACCGAAAGGCTGGGGTGTTTTGATATCTGTTGGCTATCTGATGAGCTGCAGTAGGATAATTATCCTTGTCGCGCGATTTTAGGGGCGAACGAATGAATACTTGTCAAATTCAACGCGGTTCATAGGGCTCTCTCCAGACTTGACTTCCTTCCACTTACAACTAACTAACGTAGCTAAGTAGGTAGAGCGTCACACTTTTATGGCACTGGATTACCAGCGGGCGTTGCCGCCCCCCGGTAATCCAGTCCCATAAAAGTTATTTGCTTGTTTTTACAAGAGGATGCAAAGCCACGGATCAGAGGGATAAAGTGTATGCTGTGTTGCCGATGTTGGGGGATTGGGATAGGGAGGAGATGCCGGTGGATTATGGAGTTGGAGTAGAGGAGGTGTATGAGAGGTTTGCGAGAGTATTGCTGGGAAGGAATCCGGCGCTGTTGGTAGCGGTGGATCATGGTGCAGGGGAGGGCTTGCTGGAAAGGGAGAGGAGGTGGAGGGAGAAAGGGAAGGGTAATTGGGGAAAGAAGACGAAGGAGGATGAGGATGCGAAGTTCAGATTACCGTCTTGGGTTCCGGATTGGAGACAAGAAGAGGATACCGTTCCTATCTGGCCAACTCCCTGCGCCATGGTGCCAGAAACCACCCTGAACTTCCGCGCCGGCGGTGAATTTACACCTCAATCCCCTCGACCGGAAATCCTGCCCCACATACCCTTCAGCCAACGCACTACTCCCCAAAACCCACTCACCCTCCGTCTCCGTGGAATCATCATCAGCCGCATTGCGATTCTCGACCCCGATATAACGCGCACGTCGCTGAAAGATCTCGCTGTACCAGGCGAATATAGCAGTTTTCGTAAATCCTGGATCCGGATGCAGATGGGGTGAAGATGGAGCTGCGCGAATGAATCTCGATGCAGCGACTTGCGCTGCTTGCGGCTGGTTTGCCGATTTCTCTTTCGGAGGTAATGGATATTTTGAATCGAAAGGGTGATACTTTTGCCGACGACGACGACGACGACGACGACGACCATCATGAAGAAGAAGAAGAAGAAGGAGGAGGAGGAGGAGGAGGAGGAGAACAAGACTCCCACCCTCTCCAAAACTCCCTCGCCGCCGCCCTCCTCTGGCCCAAATGGGAAGAAATCCTCAAACCTACAAACAACACCTCATCCGGGATCAAATGGGGGTATCCGACTCGGACCTAAACGACATCCTAGACTCCGTCTTAGGCCCTTACATCGACAGCGGGTTCCTCGAAGAATTCGTCCAGGAGTTCGGGTTTGACGTGGTGAATCTTGTGAATGGGCGGAGGATATATGTAGCGGAGGAAGCGGACGGTGGGAGGATGGGGGTGGTGCCCCGGGCGGCGATGTGCTGGCGTTGGGGAGGGGGTTGCCGATTCCGGTAGTTTTGAGACCGCTTGCTGTGGCAAGTGGCAAGATGGGGGTTGATAAGAGGTATTTGTTTGTGGGAGGGTGTTATGTTAATGGGTTGATGCAGGAAGATGCTTTTGATAAGGTGAGAGCGAGGAGGGCAAGGAGGGCGGGAACGGCGGTTGGTGATGAAGATGATGTGTTCGATATTATCTGATCTTCAAGTACACCTCTAAACACCAATATAGAATATCATATACAATAACTTAGTTAGTTTTCTAGTTGGGAAAACCGAATTACATAAGAAATTTGTTATTTGTAAAGAAACAAAATATACATAATTCCGACAACTAGTAGATATACTAACCATCTGACCAACTTCAAATTACCGATTCTAAATTCATTGATTTCTTGTCATACGGATTATATATCTAATGATCCAAGTATGATATGAAAATAAGTAACTTATAATATGATAATCAAGAGTTCATATATCTACTATTAGAATACAGATCTCAAGGATACATTTTGGTTGAATATCGAGGTTTAGAGATAGTCTATTAGGTAGTTAGTATACCTACTCTACTAGTGGACTCTACTATTTGGTTTCTAGAGTTGATGAAACTAAAGAGAGAAGTATAGTATTCTAAGAGTATCAAATACAATCTTAGTGCTCTAGTAGTGTGATTCTAACCTCTAAATCTGGTACTTGACTTGACTTGACTTGACTTGAATTCACTGGCAGTGTACATGTAGATGTATATAATGTACAGTAGTGTGTAAGATACAGAATAGTATATTGGAAGTAGCTATGTAGTGGAACTCAACATCATATTGTTCTCACATCCAACATTTGAATCATTGGTGTCTTATTCCAGATGCTCATATCACACAATCGTATTCCACGCGATATATGACGCCAAGGGAGGACTTCAATCTCGTCTGGGTTTATATATCATTCAATCGACATCATTATTATCCTCCCCCTCCCCCTCTTCTACTTATCATAATCTTCTACATAACATACTATACCCCAACAGTTTCCGTCCAACTCCATATACGCCCACCAGAAACGATATACCACGATTCACTGTCCATATGTCGTCTAAGCCTAGACACTTTACTTTCCATTTTCCTTTCCCCTGCCTTCCCGGTTGCCTTTTCGTGATCGCCTCTTGTCCTGAACCTAGCCCTCAAGCATAGACTGCACCGAAAGAAACAAACACTACTGTCTTTTTTTTCTTCTCTCACAACAGACTTTCATAAGCATCCAGCCCGCTTTTCTGCTGCTGTTGTTGAGCCGGCTTCTGCCCTATCCCCATTCCCATTCCCATTCCCATCCCCATCCCCATCCCACTCCCACCTCCTATCCCCTGACCCCCAAACGCCCCATAATTCGGCGCCGCTCCCGCCCCCGGCGGCGGCGGCGGCAAAGAAAACGAACTCTGTTGACTCCCCATCGCCGGCCTATTCTGATTCAACGACAACGCTGCCATCCCCGTCCCCATCGTAGAGTTCGATCCGGATCCCGGCGGCGGCGAAATCGGACTCGCACCCCAAGGATTCGGCTTAGCTGCTGCACTCCAGTTGATAGAACTTGTGTTTGACGCTGGTTTACCGAATGCTGAAGAGGATGAAGATGTACTTTGTGGTTGCATAGGCTGTGAAAAGGATGAGGATGAGGAGAGAGGTGGTGGGATAGAGAATGAGGATTGAGATTGTGGGGATGTGAGTGGATTTGAGTAATTGGATTGAGTTCTTTGTGGCTGTGGCTGCAATGGCTGCGGCTGCAATGGCTGCGAGAACTGGGTTGCGGAAGGAGCTAATGCATCGAAGCGGGAAAGATCGGGTGTTATGGTGCGGGATGTAGGTTGTGGTGGTGGTTGAGGACGGAGGACATTATTGATAGAGTTTGTTTGATAAGATGGTGTTGCGGATGTAGGTGATGGAGTAGACCATGAGAATGAGGGGGCTTTTGGTTGCGGCACTGCGGATGATTGTTGGATGCCGGGACTTACAGGCTGTGTGTCCCAGCCAGAGTCTAGGGGGTTTGTAGAGGTGGAGGTGGGCATGCCACCTTTAACTAGGCGCTCGAAATCCATTTCTGGGTCGTCTGAAACGGCGGATGGAAAGGCGGAGGAGGCACCGAATGACATGAAATCATCGGTGCCATTGGCTTTCGTTCCGTTGGTGCCTGACATTTCTTGAAGTTTTTTGGTCTGTTCTGATTCCACTCGAATTGAAAGATTTTTAATGAGTTCCATGAAGGATTGGAATTGTTTTAGATTTAGTAGAGGACCTAAACTCATGCTCCATAAGATGGGTAAGATGTCCATGGCGACGAACTCGGCATCCGCAATACCGCCGATCTGTTTTAGGACGTTTAAAGCCGCTACTGCAACTGCTGGTTCCTTTGTTTTAATCGCTCGTATCAGTGGAACAATCTTTTCTTGCATTGTATATTTGTCGAGCGGTGTTGATGTTGTCTTCTTAGTTGTAGCAGCGATACCATCAAGCCCGTCATTGCTTGCATTGGGATCATTTGTACCTCCACAAAGAATGACAAATGCTTCCAAACCTCGAACTTTGATTCCCAAACTACTCGTCTTTGAGAAAACAGATGCAATCACGGGGAAAAGCTCATTTTTGATAGTAGAGAAGTCAAGGATTGGTAGGACCACAGGTAAGGTACGTAGCGCAGCATCTACAAGAGCATGCGTTGGCGATTCGATAGAAATTGCTACGATCGGTAGGATTTCTAGAGATATTAGCTCAGTATCCGCATCTATGGACAACATACTTACCGTCCTTGAATTCCTTGCCGGAACAGTTTACAGATATCGCTCTGATGTTCTCCAGTAATACCATCAACCCCGCTTCCTTAGCAGCATCACGTTCAGGAGCAGCAGCAGCACCCTTAGGGTTATTTAAATAAACCTCTCTCAACTTCGGCATAATCTTTTCGGTGAAGGCTCTTTTTCCCGAAGGTAGTAGCTCGATCATCTTGAAAACATTTTGCAGGATCAAAGAAATAAGTTCTCGATCCTTCATCTCCTCGAGGAGAGCTGGTAGTATTTTCTTTTCCATAACACTCTTTGGAAAAGAGGGTAGCACTCTCATTAATCCGCGCATGAATTGCGACTTCTCGTTTGGGGTTTTCGTTGGCAAAGAGTCCAAGAATCGAATAGTGGATATTAAAATGTTATCGAAATAAGCACTCTGTTGAAACTCCTTCGCAGTCATACGCTGCGCTGGCCGTCTCGTGATTAGACGCGGCAAAACGTCATTCTTCAACTCTCTTGGCAATGGCTTTGTACATAAAAAGCTGTTACCAACTGAAGGTATTGTAGAAGAAGAAGTAAATAGACGTTTGTAAGTAGAAATGCTACCATTGGCCTGTAATGGTGATGTATGAGGCGAGTTGTAAAGAGCCACTATCAGTAGACCCAAGGAGAACATATCCGCCCCACAATTCAGATTCGTATCGAGGACGAAATCAGGGGAAGAATAGTCGAGATTTATTTGTACAGAACGAGGAAGGCGAGGATCGATATTGAGGACTTCAGACAAACTGATGGGCTGCACAGTAGAAGTTTTTGTGGAGTTATCAGGCGGACTTGAGAAGCCCAATCCACTAATTTTCCAATCAGACTGCGAAAAATATCAGTCCCAGGACAATTATGCAGTTGACAATAATCTCACCTTCGCATTCACAAAAATAGCATCTGGAGTCAAATTCCCATGTACGAGACCAGCGTTATCATGTAAAAACTCCAGTGCTTTGCTGATTTGCTCAAGTCCCTTTTGTATCTCCAATTCGTCTATCTCAACTTGTCTCCTCCTTCGACCACCCTCTGAGTCCTCGGTAACATATCGACTCGTCCGTCCATTAATTCCTCCAGCTCGCTCTTGTTCATCCTTCTCTTGTAGTAGTCCAGCTAACGATGCCGTAACCTGCTCTGTCGCAAACTGTATCCCTCCATTCCTAGTTTCCTCCACAGGTTCCACCAGTTCCAGAATATTAGGATGTCGCAGCCTTGCTAACGACGAAGCCTCCTTCTTTAATCTTTCCACCACCTCTTCCGTGGCTTTTTTCATCGAAGATGCACTCGACCGTCCCAAAGACCCAGTATGCGCATCCAGCGATTTGCGATCCAGCACGAAGACCGATGCGGGTTTCCCGACGCCTTTCTTTTTCGCATCGTATATCTTCCATGGTCCTGAATATGCACTGGGCGTGGGTGATATGGAATAATTCGAATTTATGTTCGATGTGAAGGATTTCAGAGCGGAACTGAACATCTTCGCAGCTCTTCTGCCGCCAATGCTGGCGCCTCACAATCTCGTCTGGCAACCTTATGCATAAAACGAACAATGCTAGAGGATATGTGGCAATTAGCGAATGAATTTTCGTAGGCTAAGACAATTCCTCTTACGAAAGGGTTGACTTTGTATGGTAAGCTTTTCCGAAACACTTTTCCGCGGAATTGTTGTATAGATTGTTGGTGCACTTTTCACTGTGGACAAAATTGTAAGGTTGCGGTAATATCTGAGCCTCAGGTCCCTTGGTCGCCACGTGACCTGGTCATAACAGCTCCTTTATTCTAACTCTCTAACAAAACCTTTCCTTGAACTATCTACAAGAAAGCTCTTAATAAAACTACTTGCAAGAAGTTGTATTATATTAGTTTTCTTTCTAGTATTCCGATCCTCTATTAGCACTGCTTACGTAATGCCGGAATCGCAATGCAACAGAGTCCCTTCCCTCGTTCCCCTCTCCCTGGTATGGTGAATGAAGTGAGATCCGATGTAATGCGCCACCTACCGAACATCTCCTGGCTACGATAGGATCTTCCATTTCTCCTACAACCCATTCTTACACGTTGAGCTTTCTAGGACAAAGTACAACATGTCGTCCCAAGTAGGCCACTTTACACTGCAGAGAGTAGCAAGCCACACTTACTTTATCGACAATCCTTGCAATCTGATAGGATAATGCTCACCTCCGATTCGGAGCATGCAAATCCAAAGCATTTCTGTAAATTATTCTGTGACTGTCACCAAAAAGTAAACGTGCCCCAGAACTCCGACGCTTTCCGCACAGCAGTGGGATATTACATATAAAGAGGCCTAAATATCCCACTCCGAGGTCATCAGTCAATTGCAATCCTCCTTTCCCGTGAAAATGCTCTGTCAATTGCTCCCCAAGCGGGCTGCCTTCCAAGCCCCATCTGCGAGGTTCATGGGAGCATGGGAGTCATATAGAGCATATAGTATCCAAGCCAAAGCTGCGTCGACGGCGAAACTCCAGGATATCGATCCGACCAAGCTATCGATAACTAAGACCACTACACCCAAGGAACTTGTTCCACCGAACGAATTGGTCTTTGGAAGGACATTCACTGGCAAGGCACATCATGTCAATGGTGTCCAGTTTCGTACTTGCTGACCGCTCATAGATCATATGCTCAGCGTTGAATGGACCGCCTCAGAAGGATGGCTCCCCGCCCGCATAACACCCTACCAGAACCTTTCCCTCGACCCCGCCTCCTGCGTCTTTCATTACGCCTTCGAATGCTTCGAGGGTATGAAAGCATACAAAGACAAGAACGGCAGAGTGCGGCTCTTCCGGCCCAACAAGAACATGGAACGCATGAACAAGTCCTCTGCGCGCATAGCCCTGCCTACATTCGACGGCTCGGCGATGATCAAATTGATTGCGAAGTTTGCTGCTATGGAAAAACGATTTATTCCTGATACAAAGGGTTATTCGTTATACTTGAGACCGACGATGATTGGTACACAAAGAACACTTGGTGTTGGACCACCGGGATCAGCGTTGCTGTATCTGATTGCGTCGCCGGTAGGACCATATTACCCGACCGGATTCAAGGCCATCTCGTTAGAGGCAACAGATTACGCAGTAAGAGCGTGGCCGGGAGGAGTGGGAGATAAGAAGCTAGGCGCAAACTATGCTCCTTGTATAGTGCCACAACTTGAGGCAGCTAAGAGGGGTTTCCATCAGAACCTATGGTTGTTTGGCGAGGAAGAATTCGTCACCGAGGTTGGGACTATGAACATGTTTGTGGCTGTTAAGAACAAGGAGACGGGCCAGAAGGAATTGATTACTGCTCCTTTGGATGGTACCATTCTCGAGGGTGTCACACGAGACTCTGTTCTATCATTGGCTCGTGAGAAGCTTGCGCCTGAGGGGTGGATCATATCGGAGCGTAAATATACGATGAGGGAGTTATCCGATGCGGCAAAGGAGGGGCGTTTACTGGAAGCATTCGGAGCAGGTACCGCGGCTATTGTGAGCCCGGTGAGGAATATTAGCTGGAAGGGAGGGTTGGTCGAGTGTGGTCTAAAAGTTGACGAAGAAGCTGGTGAGGTTGCCTTGAAGATGAAGCAGTGGATTGAGGCGAGGCAATATGGTGATGAGGAACATGAGTGGAGCTATTTGGTGCCTGAGCAATAAGCCATTTATGTATCACAAAATAATAGAGCTATTTGAATGAAGACATGAGCAATCGCTAGATATTAATTTAGCAGCTTTGTTTGCGATGCGGTTCAGTCAGAATGTCAGAAAGACTCAAGACTGTGCAATGTTGTAAAAATGGAGATAAATGAATTCCGGTGCTCTGCAGCGAATAAGCATCATTACTCACAGCTTACGCTACTCCGATATTCTCTATCCGGTCGCCGGAGACTCAGGTCAGTCATACATTCATTCAGTATATATCGAAAAACATTTCACATGAAAATCACCATAAAAAATTCTCACCAGCCATCAAGGCCCGCAAAATAATTCCTCTAACGAAAACTCAAAAGAAAAATAAAATAAAAAGTCCAATATCTCATCTCATGTTCCCACCACTTTATCAGCACGTAGATATCTCTTTTCTCCGTGCAATTATCGGACTCTTTTTTCCCCTCTTCGTTTGCTTCCTTGCTTCCTTGCTTCCATACTTGCCATGGTGTCCTCTAATCCATCTTCATATGTACATACAGACAACCTTTCCACTTCCCCGCCACTTCATGGCACGCTCGCTCGCCCGCGCGCGCAGCCGTAATAAAACTAGTGTGTGTTGAACTGATGACAAGGCTCCATTTACTTGTCTTCGGGCTCTTTCAAGATCCCCTCGGCTTCTAACCTTCGGCGGGCTTCTTCTAGTGCCCAGGTTTGTATCCTGTGGTGAGGGTGTTAGTCATGTTCTTCGTGCGGTGCTGTAATGTGATGAATCTTGCATCTCCCCCTTCTTGTCCCTCTCTTGTCCTACTCTTCATCTTATAGCCCACCGATTCATCCATCCAGCTTCCCGCAAACCCCTCGCTTCCCTTCTCACACCCCCATCAATCCCCTCTCAATCATCTCCACCTCCTAAATCAACACGTACCGCCCAATAAATATTAAAGTAAAAACTCACGAAGTATCAGGCTTAACAGCATACCCCACAATGCCAAATGCACACGTCCCGAGAAACCCATACACCCAGATATTTTCCCATCCCTCCTTCTCCGCCTTCTCGCCGGGCTTCACGCCAAACAGCCATCCGCTCGGTGGGTCGTAGTGATCGCCATGGTCTGCTGAACGGTTCGTGCGTGTCGAAGTGAATGTGCGGCGTGTAATTGAGGTCGTTGTGGTTGCGGTAGTGGGTTTGGAGAGAGAAAGGGCGCGGGTGAGCGCGCGGGATAGGGGCGTCATTTTGGTAGCTGAGCTATGCGTTTTTGATGATGTTGAGAGTGAGAAATCTAGGTTGCCGTGTTGATGAGAGTGGAGAGGTGAAATGAGGGGTTGGTGGGTGGTTGATTGATTGAGGGCGAGAATTGAGGTGTTGTAATTGATGTTCGATATCGGTCAGTCGGCAAACAGTGCCAAGACCGCGCTAGAAACAAGGTAGTATTCCGCTCCGCCGCGGCGCTTGTTTTCATCCTCATCCACCTCGGAACTTCAATTTTTTCCAGGACGATTTCGGCTATAGGAGAAGGACCTCTACAATCTTGCTATACATGTTTTGTTTTCATGTTTATTCGGTTGTTTTATGTTAGATTCCCCTTTATACAAATGATTGGATTGTCTTTGGCTCTTTTGCACCTCGGTCGGACGGTCATGCCACAGTTACAGCCCCTTTTTTCCCTTTGGAATCGTACTCTCCCTCTAACTTATGTACTTGGCCAAAAATTCACGAGTGTAGAAACACCGTTCTTTACCTCTCAGATGTAGCTTATCACTATTTTTGCTTTGATAAACAATAATGCTGAACTGCTGGATACTGGTACTAGGTATCGTATCTAATCTCAGCCTTCTGGAATGGATCAGGAAAATGCACTCGATACTGTAGTGTTCCCAGCCATTGTGTCACTTGTAGTTCATACTATGGCTCTCCTTGTACTTCGCAGCTCCGCACTGCCACTGCCACCATCCGACCGTATTATACGGCGTGCGAACTTTAGTTCTGATCGTCTGTTATTTCCCTAAAGCTCACTCCTACCGCCGTATTATACGGTCGGGCTCTCATTGGCTGCTGATTGAACACCGCCTTCGGTAGTTTCATAGCATGCTCCAGGACTCATTGATTTACATTCGCCGAAAGTTGGCAGACAATGCAATATGAGCTTTTCAACCAGGTGGAACCTAGGTTTGCCGGTTCTTTGGCCAAATCCACACACACCTGCTAATAGAGTTCCATGGGTCGGGTTGTCCCCACCGTTTGTAATAGAGCCCAATGATCAGAAGTCTTTCATCAAACAAAATCGTATATGAAGCTCATTACTCTCTCTTGTTATTTTGAAAATTCAATCTGTCAATCAACGAATCAGTATACAGTACATAATAGCGAACATCACCAATTCCTATGCATTCACCAACCGCCCTGGCTTTCGCAGCCGCTCTTTTTGGGACACAGGCTATTGCTTCCTGTAACGACGCCAACCCTTACCAAAACCTCCCAAAATGCAAAGTTACATCTTCTGATGCAGCATGGCCTTCAATCCAAGACTGGACCTCTTTGAATGCTTCCATCGACGGCACATTACTCAGAAGCCGACCAGCGGCATCATCATGTTATCCAGGTAATCCTTTTGGGTCACCAGACACTTGTGTTGAAGTCCAGGCAGGTTGGGCGCTCTCGTCATTTCACGCAGAACTGCCGGAGTCAGTTAACTACTTCCTTTGGGCAAACAATACATGCATGCCACCGAACGTTAGCAGTTACGATGTTTCCTCTGGTTGTCATATTGGTGCTTATCCACAATACATTATCAATGTCACTAAGGCCGAACAAATCGCAACGGCTTTGAAATGGGCGACTTCGAAAAATATTCGTGTGATCGTCAAGGGTACGGGCCACGACTTGAACGGAAGGTTGGTTAAAAAGCCGGTGATTCCACTATTCTAATTGCTGAAAATTTCACACAGATCCTCAGGCGCCTACTCACTTTCCATTTGGACGCACCACCTCAAGAACATATCCTTCGACGACGCATGGCCTGTACCTGGTAGCAACGAAACGGCTTCAGCCATTATCGCTGGAAGTGGCAATGTTTGGGGGGATGTTCTGTCCTACGCATTGGGCCACGATCGTGCTGTCTGTACAGGCGCTGATAAGACTGTTGGTCTAGGAGGATATATCCAAGGTGGAGGTCATGGTCCATTATCAAGCACATATGGTCTTGCTTCCGATCAAGTACTTCAAGCGACTGTGGTAACCCCGACTGGCGAAATTCTTGTCGCAAATGACGTACAAAACACGGATTTGTTCTGGGCGATTCGTGGCGGCGGTGGTGGTCAGTTTGGAGTTGTTACAGAATTTGTCATGCTGACTTATCCTGCACCGGTCAACATTACTGCATCAAGTATTATGCTAGCCGCGAGCAACCTCACTGATAAAAACAGTGCGGCCGTTAATGCTACTTGGGTTGCTTATGCTAAACTCATGTCCTTACTTCCTGATCTTATGGACAGTGGTGTTGTGGGGAGCGGAGGTGCTTTCACCGGTCCAATGGCCGGGGCTTTGACAGGTTTGAGCGCACCACCCCCTGGTATCGTCACCAGCCTGTCAGTATGGAGTTTCAGTCTGTCACCAAATGAATTGAACAGCACGCTCTATTCTGCCCATACAGAAGTTATGAAAACTCTTGGTGACGATGCGAGTCTTGTCGCATTCAGCATCAGCGAAGTCACCACAACAGCCAACTACACCGCATTTTTCCAGTCCATGAATGGTTCCCCTAGCGGGACCAGTGAAGGGGGCTTGTCACCTAGCCGTCTTATTGGACGTGCCGAGCTATGCGACCGCGACATCAAAGATGTAGTCTCTCTCTTCCAGCGAGTGATGGCATCGAATTCTGAGGGTGGCAGCGACTTTTTAACTATCGGTATGCAGGGCGGTCCTGGACCCCGCAATGTGCCTTTCAAAAGACGAGGCGCTGTTAACGCCGTCTGGCGAGAAACCTACCTACATCTCCTCGTCAATTCGCTCAGCACCAACACTACGGGTAAAACTCCCTATCAAGCACTGAAATCTGGTGCTGAGTGGGCGGAGGAAAATACAGAAGCTGTTTGGAGAGAATGGGCGCCAGACACGGGCGCATATATGAATGAAGCAAATCCTATGAATAGTCAATTCAAACATGACTTTTACGGGACGAGCTATGATAGACTCGTGCAGATCAAGCGGAAGTACGATCCCACTTACTCGATGTTTGTTTGGTCTGGAGTTGATAGCGACTTCTGGGAATACGATATGGATACCGGGAAGTTGTGTCAGACAAGTTAGATTGGACGTGTCAGATTTCCTTCATCTCCATTGTTTTCTTGATAATCTTTCATTGATGGGCGGTTAAATCTATAGACATCTTCCTTCCGGTGTTGCACTACGATCTGGGAATTCCAGCATCTATCAATCACGGAGGTAATGTAGCAGAATAATCATAGAATAATCATTTATATCTTATCTACTTGCATACTAGATGATTTGCCTGAATTTCAAGTACCATCTCTATGTAATTGGCGGGCTAAGGATTAAAGCACATAATTTTCATCACCCATAGTGTCTTCCGAGCTGATTGTGGCTAATATCTCTTTGGCTTCATTCGTGGCAACCTTCTGGAATGGCAACGTCTTGAGCTAAAGCTTCAGGTTGGATCTCATATGCAAATCGGATTGCGGGTGATAACGAACGTGCCTTTAAATATTTGGAGCACTAACATTTCCAGATTTGCGCATTACATTACCTTTCTTCAATCCTATGTATCATAACAGTTGAACGTACTCTATAATCAAGAATTATGCTGGGAAGAAACACAATCTACTTAGCCGAAGTGCAATTATCTTTTGAGCTCCATCAATGAACAGAGATCTTGGGACAATACAATAACATCCTTACTTCTGAGTGAGCTAGTAAAAGTGGTGACACGATTTCACCCGATGATTTTCCTGATAATATGATATCATTTCAGAAATCTTGTTTTGTAAATAGAAATCATCTGCTAATCTTTCCCAGAGCCCTGTCTATCTAGCACTTGATCGAGTCAATGCAATCCCAGCAAATATCAATTTAATCCCAACGCGGCAACGATAAATCCATCCTAACTCATTACCATCAATCATCTACCCTTCTACCCCGCTATGCGGCCCCAAAGGAACTCGATCCTCTAGAGCCAACCCCTCTTTTCCCACCCCCTGCGTACTCTTAATTAACCTCCCCGGATGCAACAGCAGAAACACCACCATACACAACCACATCAACGGCGCATCGAATATATATATGAACACCTCATGCGAGATCACATACCCATCGCTTTCTTGTATATACTCAACCATCCTAACGATGCTCCTCACCACAATCAACACCGTGGTAACAATAATGGCCCTGAAATAGTTCTCCCATGCAACTCCCCTCAACCCTTGCACTACCTCCGAAGGATCGCTTCTTATCCCCTGATATCCTCGATATGCGATAAGTATGAACCCAGCTAGAGCCACGACCTGCACTATCAAACCCGCGAGAATGATTTTTGCGCTCATGGCAATGGCTTCTGGGTCACCAGACGCGGGCATAACGGTACCAATCAACTGACTGATGAGGACAACGAAGTCGAGAAGGACGTATAGCTTCGAGAGCGCGCGCTTGCGGTGACCGCCTAGGGCGCCGGTGATGCGTCCGAGTGACATGTAGACCGTGGCGGCGATGAAAGGGGCGGCGGCGAGGATGAGTAGATTCTGCAGGATCCACGGGCGAAGCTCAGCGACTCGGGTGTGGGCTTCGTAGCGGCTGTAGTAACCGAATGTTTCAGCTGTAGGAGGTGGATTGTTAGTTTATGTATATCAACAAAGTTTGACAGAATGTCCCCCCCCCCTACGTATTCGTGCGTTGAGACTGGTCTTTGAATAGATAAAGCCAAGTTTTAGAGTAAGAGCTTACCTATGCCACCGAGGATGAAGGGTATGAAAGACCAGGTGCGGTATATAAACATCATTGCGATGTGTGCGATTGTGAGTAAACCAAACAATGCGACGAATGCAAGTGCTGCTGTATCACTTGGTCTGTATTCCCAGAATACAATAACCATCGTGCCATTGAGGACGGGTCCATAAGGAGGACCGATCATAGAATTGTTCGACATGCTTGCTGGAGGTAAGGTAGAGGCCTTTTCCCGCTCTGTCTGTAAGTAATGAGAATGAGAGAGATTTGAGAAGAACAGAATAAAGAGCAAAAAGAAAATAGAATAGAATAGCCATCTTTAGACCTGGAAAAGAATTTAGGATATATAAATATGCCTGGAAGAAGTGAACACCGTTTTGGAGCAGCCAATCACAACAGCCCGTATTAATACGGTGGGTGGAGCATGGCTTGAAAAGCTTAGACCATAAATAGATACTTGATCGGGAAAATATTAAGCGAAGGGGGGGATAGCCGTGGACGATGGAGCTAGTTTCACCCTGGTTATTCCTACTAAATCTAGTTCCAGATCCCGCATTTTCTGTCAGTCTCAAGTGGTTGGTGAAATTACGCATGAGGTAGACTTTAGCGTGAGGCTGAGTATTTTGGGACGAACGTACAAGATACGGTGCTTGTTACCCCGTGAGTAGCGAAGTGGACGGCCGTTATTTTCTTCGTATGATTGATTGCATTTAGTTCGGGATAATTGGACATAGGGATTTGGGTTTCGTGTATTTTATTTTATATTATAACAGCTGCTCAGCCTTAGAATGTTTTGAAATTCTGCTGTGTATCGGTTCGAGGTTCTGGCGAATTATCATCGATGACCAATCAGCCAAATTGCGCCCAACATGGTGGCTAGTCCCGACTATACTTCTAAACCAGGTTGGCTATGCGCTTTGATAATAGCATATAAGGATAGGTCAGTTCTGTTGTTTCCTCACCTTGGAATCACTCAGTAAAGTCGATACATATATAAATTTTCTTTTACGACCTGGTCTTTGTCATTACTGTACTTATTTTTCTGATGCATGCTTTGCCATCTATTATGTCGGCGGTTTCCTGGGATTTTCATGAGCTATCGCGTTGGCTGCTTGCCGCGTGTTGTTTTACATACTCTGACTGTTGTTATCACATGTGAAAGGCAGACAATGAATTTAGATTCTTCACTTCTCTTCCAAAATATGTATAACATAGGACTAAAACAAGTTTTTATTTTCACTGTGCGCTGTATAGTTTCAGACTATTCTTCTGTGCAAATATTTTATCAAAAATTCATCTTTTAAAGATACTTATGTTATTTATTTATTTTTCCTTTTCTAAATTTTCTATAAATCCAGGCACAGCCGCATATTAGTGATTTGCTTCAACTTTCAACTACTAGATCCATGTGTAGTAGTGATTTCCCTTGAATTTTTAGTTCTAGACCCTTACATTCTGAGCGTTTTTCGTAAGCGCTGCTTCATGTCTTCCAAGGCACTAAGTTCTTTCGACCTAGTGGCTTGTGTATCCGAATGATTAGCAGTGCCATGAGAAAACGGAACAACCTCTGTAATCACAAGGAATCGTTGAGAACTTTTGTTCGAACGAGTAATAGCTCCAAATTTCAAAAAGGCCGCGATACATCCGTTCTTCCCTTTAGGGTCCTTGTCCCTGATATCTTTTAGGTATCCCGCCGGTAACTCCATATACATTTTCTTATTACGCTCTTTCGCGAGAAAGCCAGATACTCTTGTATACTCAAGCTCCTTTTCGATATTCATCACTTGTTCTGCGAATAAAGTTGGAAGCGCAATATAAACAAGCCAGTCATTTTCGATACGTTCCATTTCGTAATATAGAGTCGGAAAATATACCATATCCGACTTGATACATTGTTCTCCATTCTCACTAGCGGTAAAATATCCTGGTCCCTCGAAGATGACGTTGCTGTAGCTTGCAAAGTTTGGGCTTCGACGTATGCAATCAGGTGTACCGTCACTGGCTTTATATTTCTCGTCGAGGTTGCTGATTATAACTTTGTTGAGAATGGCTTTTGGAAAATACTCAACAGCACTCCTTCGTAGTTGTTGTTGCATTGTGGTGGTAGATATTGTTTTCTTTTAGTTGACAAGGTCAATATCAATCACCAGATATGTTTTCTAGTGTTACCAGTGGAGTGCTTAGAATTTTGGAGGTTTGTAGTGACTGAATGTGCTGGTTTCATTCAATTTTGTCTAATGATCTATTCCTACCCTTAAAAGCATTCCTCAAGTGCTTGCAGTTCTGTCATTGTTTTGATCAGAACAGTCTCCATCCGGGATAAAGAATTTCTTAAACAGTGCTTGAAATGTATCAAAAAATGCGCTAATCAGATGATTCATCGGTATGAATATCTACTGTAATGTAATTTAGAATATTAATTGTTGATCCACGTGCTATTGTAGGGAGTCATATTTGCATAAATGTGTCAGAAATTTATATCTTATGAACTGAATCTATATCAAGTACCTACAAAACCAACAGATTCCTTTAATTAGTGATCATATGCGCTCTGATGGTCGTAGATATAATACACGAACTTCTTTCGAACCTTCTATGACAAGGTCATCAGTGATATTATGATATATATAACTGACAAGAATCCTCAGATCGCTTGCATTTACTCTCTTGGAGACAGCAAATGGTATGACGTAAATCAAAAAAAAATCCAAGTATATAACCGCAACATTCATCTTCATTATCTACCATATCTAGTACTCATCAGAAAGTGGGAATAGATACAGAATACAAACATCGCGCTGACTAGGCATTATAATTTTGGACCTTTAGTCTGTAACGCACTCATTCATTGCAAATTACATGCATTTTTGGTGATACACCATGCAAGAAATGTTCAAAGTGGAGAGAGCAAAAGGATATCTCTTAAAAAGAGTTAATAGCTATAGATAACCCTCAGCGGCCTAGCTGTATAATAAGCATAGCAAATTTGCATTCTTTCCGATAACATTCGTCCATAACCCATGAATTGACACTCCAAAACCTCTAGCCAATTTATCCCAAATCTTTGAAGCAAATGTTAGTATTGCGATCAAACTTTGTCTTATAGAAGAACACACCTACAATTTTCTACGCTATCTATTTCAGATGTATTTTTTATTGAATGTTTCAGTGATTTTGCCACTATCCATCCAAACTGGCTTTCCCCCATCTCTGCCAATCAATTCCTGAATTCGGAAGAGCGCTGGCTTGGGATCTGCGATCTGACTTTTTTGCGGAGCAAGAGCAAAACCAACGAGCGCATCAACCTTCCCTGATACTGAACCCTTGGGTGGTCTTGCTGTGATCCACGAGGGTACTTCGAGGAAATTACAGTTATTAACCCACCAGTGTTCTGAGCCTTTCAGTTTCAGATATGGCGTATCTAAAACTTCCCATTCTGTGTCTGCTGGATCGTAGGCATCGTAAGGAGTCTCGTGGAAAGCTGCCTGGGAATCTTTAGCATATTTGCGCCAGTGCCCACGCTTCTTGGCGTAGTCGATAAATTTCCGTGGAAATGCAAGATACAAAGATTTGTCTACGACCCGATATTCCAAGTTTGGAAAGTGGAGGTACTTGTTCGTTTTTAATAGGCCGTGGAACTCGATATCGCGATATCCTTTGTGGTTATAGAATCTAGCATCATGCATAGGCACTCCAAAGTGGTCGATATATAGAGTCTGATCGCCACCTGGCTCAGAGAGTATATATTCTATGCCTCCAACGGGAGTGGATGAGCCAGATTCAGATCCACGATGCTGTAAATTGTCAATTTTATCCCTTGAGAAGCTCAGAAAGGAGGAAAAATATATGTGGAATACATACAAAAGCTTTACTAACTTTGGACAAAAGTCCCTGCTTCTTGTGTTCCGAATCCTTTTCAGACATTTCAATTGTATGTTGATTTAAGGTCTCTTGAAAGTTTTGGTCAAATCACTTGAGGCTGATATGTGCGGCTGTTAAGTAAGGGGATATGATTTGTTGATGTAGACGATCGCTCTTTCAATTTAGTAGAAACAAAGACTGATACCGAATTTGGATTTCGTGTCGCGTGTAGTTTAGCCAGAGAAAGTTGTTTCAATTGAGAGGTGCTCAAACAAAGAGATGAAGAGGATTTTAGACTTTGCGGCTCGTTTATAAGGTGGAAGAGAAAGTGCAAAGGAAGAAATGTTGTTTAATTAATCTATTCATATACTTCACAGTCATAGTATCTGCCCGACAGTTACAAGTATTTGTTTTTGATTCACCAAGCAGTACAGCCACCTTGCTGTAGAAGTGAATATGATAACAGAGTTTATATATGGAAGGGGAAGGAGGAGCTCGGAGGTAAAGTCCTTTCATTCTATGTCCCAAATTCCCATTGGTGGTTGCCCTTCCTTAGTCAACGATTGAGAAACTTGATTGCCAAGGCTCTCGAAGTTGACGATAATGGTATCTAAATCATTCACTATAGTGTATCACTAAGTGTTCTGTCATCTCTGCACATTCAAATGAAGGGACTTTTGTGTTTGGTTTAACCCTTGTTAGTCTTGGTTGTTATATAATATTCTAGTTGGATGACTCCCACGCCATTGAAACACAGCACGCAATCTCTGTCGGCAATGAAGCAAACAGGAGTTCCGATCTTTCTCTCCCGATACGAACAGCAAGAATCATGAAATCAACAGTACTGGTGCAAATGTACCATACCGGTTTATACTCCACAAGACGTATGAATTGCTCATCCTTGTGACAGCTTCCATACAAAGAGTCTGTGAACTGATATAATTTGTTCTACCTCCTCATCTATCAATCTTCAGACTCTTACCAAAGGCTTTGCCAAATCTGAGACAGCCTCATCTTGGTTTCCAGTTATCTCCCTACGGGCGTCATATTTTCCACATATTTCGCCGTCGCACTATTAGTATTAGGTGACTTATCAACAGAACAGCGAGAAGTGAAAGTGACTCTGAAATAATCTCCTATTTTATTTATCGTCTAATTCAGAGGATTTCTATAATTTTCCAGTGTAAGTAAATGCATCTTAATTTCATCATATTCAAGCACTCAGCAACTCTAGCCAGTATACTTCGAGGAAGACGAAGGTTGCTTGAAGCACAATGTGTTCTTGTAACAGTTCGCCATGGTATGCTATAGAGACCTATCCAAACTCTACTGCTCTTTTGCCCTTCCCACGGTTACCAGCCGCGCTCTAATCTTAGAAATCGGCAGTCCAACTGCGAACCTCCAGGTAACGTCATCTTCCCTTATGCTCTGGTTCATATATTCAATCTCTCTTTCCACACTGCATTTGTTCTTTGTCATTGCAGAAAAGCAACAGGTATCCGGACCGACGAGTCGAGAGTGTTGTGATTCTGAAAAGGAGGTGATGATAGAATCGACATCCCGAGAGCTGCGTGATTTAGGGAAGATGGTGATAGGCGTTGAATGATCGAAGTCTGTGTTGCTTGTCAAAATACCATCGTGCACGCTCGACCTCAATAAATTGAGAGAAGCCTAAGCTAAGATAACGAAAAATCTAAAGAATAGGGACTACGAGACAAGGGTATAACAGACTAGCAGCACTCAGAGTGTGTCTGCGACTGTGGGTCCTGAGTGTAGTATCTTTGAAAGGAAACACCCACCGCAATCTCTCTGAGGCTGTGCTTGTTCGGGGTCCTTGTTCTGTGCGGGCACTGATACGGGGCCTGGGTGAAGGCTTGCTGTGTAATGTGTGAGTTTTTGTTTGATAAAAGAGCGATAGCTTGAAGAATATCGGAAAACCCACTGCAACTTCTGTGGCAGTCGCAGGTTAGAAACTCGATCCATTGCCCTCTGAGAAATGCGTCCCAAAAACGAATGCAGATAGCTTGCACATTGAACAGAAGAAGCGAGAGATGTCTAAAGAAGATAGATTGCAGTGGACTATGAAATTGGTTGAAGCTTTTTTTTAGAAGCCCGCGACGGCCAGGGAGATGCAATAATGATTGGTGAGAAGTAGTGAATAACGATGCACACAATTGATACAGTGGGGTAGTTTTGGATATCAACGAGAAATAATTAATATTATTCAGAAGAGTTGGCACTGTAGGCTATGCAAACGTATAGGAAGACTGAAGGTTTCTCATTCTCTTCCATCATTGCTCGGAAGCCAAAGCCTCTGGAACACTAGGATGACCAGTTCAAAGCATGAGAGCAGCGGTTGAAGAAAGAAGCTGACCTTTACTAGTTGAAAAGAGGAGTCTATAAAAAATTGCAGTAAATCACCTATTCTTGTTCTCTAGTGTGTGGAAAGTCATTCACTTACTTGTCCCGAGTCAGATAGTACCCAATCCAACAAGATACCTTCCGTATCCTGCCGGAGACCAGCTCCACTTACCCCTCACTAGTTTCTCTATCTCCCATAGCCCACGGACAGGTATAAAAATACCTACCACCTCATTCGTACTCATCAGCCATAGCAGGCAACTCGGCGTCCTTGTTGATGACTGTGTATCGGTCGAAAGCTTTCATTCCGCTCGCATGACTGTTATGACTTGTTGAACGGATAGCTCCACAAGATCCTGAAACAAGCCTGCGAGTCCTTATACCAACTACTCCACTGGAGTTCAATCGAGGCGCCTTTTTTTTGAGAAGACATTCACCCGGACTACAAGTGCCCTCCGCCCCCGGCGTACACCCGTCAAAGAGAGCAATTTCATTGGGATTACGCCACAACGATCCAAGTATATCTTTCATGTGCGGACACGCTCCTACCTCTTTGTAACATAATTTGAAGACGCAAAAGTAAGATGCGGAGGATATAAAGTAGATATATGCAATATCTGCTATGTGCAATGAGAAAAGAACGAAGCAGTGGAGACCCCACCAGAACATATTAAGTCCATATCCAGCCATCTATGCATAATTTTCAAGAAGTGATTTCGCTACGATAACTCATCAATTGAACACTTATCCCGACAGTTCTCTGTAATAAATCGAAATAGTCAAAGAATGATAAGATGCAACCGAATTTAACCCAAGCTCCCAACTACTGCTTTCAGCCTGTCATTTCCCTTCGTGAATACTCTAGCAACTGCAACCGCACTCAGAAGCGCGGCGGCAGTTCTTGCCACATGATTGCTGCTGGCTGCACTGTCCCCAGTTGCTACAGGTGTGCCAATCGCCGGATCCGTCACCTCCAGCAGTCCAGCACCACTGTCCTCCATCGCCACAGACTTTCCAGCACCGTTTCTTGCCGAGATCACATCCGAAGGGAGCAGTGGAGACACAACCGCGGGCAGTGAGAGGATTCTACGAGAGGGGAGAGTTAGTGATTGCTCAAACAAGGAAATTCGATTTCATATACCAGTTGACCGGTTCCCTCTTCCCACAATGTGCCTGGAGGTGGCGTGGAGGAGTTGGAAAGGTCAGGAGCATCGCCTATGTTGCCAGCTTGGGGGGCTGAGAGAACGCCAGTAGCCTGGATAGCGAGGAAGAGGATACTAGTAATTTGCATTGTTGTGGTTGTTTGAATCAAGGCGAGTGTGAGGTATTGAGTGATTGATGTTGATAGTATTGGACACAGTGAAACAAATGTTATTGTTTTGTGTTTGGGTTATATTGAAGAAGACAATGTGAGTGTAAGTGTTGTTAACTTGTACTTGATTCAACCTATTTTATAGTGGTAAAGGACTGTCTATATATAGTCCTACAGGCTTCACCGCAATTTTCGTAACTGACCTACGTATAGGCTTACTCCTGAAGGCAATACTCCTCCCTTCAGGACTATACTACTTCCTTTAGGTCTATTAGGCCTTGGCAGCGAGGATAAGGAATAATGAAGAGGAGTTCAGATTGTTGTTTACTGTGTATCTGACAGTTCCACGTATGATAGGATTTGCCAAGTATCATCTAACGCAAAATTTTACGTTAAATCAACAAATCTCACGCTATCTACACTTCACGGCTAAGTGTCAGATGTTGGCTGCAGGGTCTACTAGATCAACATATGAGATCCACAGATCCACAGATCCACAGATCCACAGATCTACACTCATGCGAAACCCGGGGTTCTGCCAGAGATATACCAGATCCACACTCATACTAAATCCGGGGTTATACCAAAGTTATACCAAATCCACATTCAATGAGGGCATTCCCAAATCGGGTAAATGCTAAATTTCCATTACTCTTCGATTTGCAAGCTACGGAATATACCAGAATCGTTAATTTGCTATATCTTGAGGATACAAAAATCCTTCAAGCAGCTATATAGTTAGTTTAGCAGATAGATCAATCAGTCATTCAATTTCAAGGCAATCACTCCAAAAGCTCTAAATCTTCACACAATAGCAAGGCTGGTTCAGGTAAATCTATACTTATAAAGTAATCTTACATCAATGTATATAAATCTATATTAACCTATTTGACGCAATGAACTAGAGAGGACAAGCTCATTGTTGGAATATAGTTTTTCTGGTATATAGGTATATCGCTTCAGAAGCTGCAAATTGGTATTTTGCAATCTCTTCTTTTTGTACTTCGGATTAGACGCTAAGTAGTACCTGTACTGTTTCCGGATATTATCAGGATACTATAGTCCGGATAACAGCTGCCTCCTCTAGAGTTCACAGAAATAGAACTTTAAACTGCTTTCTCAAGCTTGGTTCAGATGAATCTACTTTCCGCAAAAATATATTTTATCATTGATAGCGTAGACGAATACAATAGAGATTACCGCAGAACTTATATATAATTAGCACCTCTGTCTATCCCTGATCGAATAAGTCGTTGTGCGAAAACCATTAAAAGACGTTGTCAATGTTTTTTATACTTATACTGAGTTCTTTCATACTGATAATAGGTGCAATAGAGGTCTTCCAAAGTCCTATCCTCTCAATGCTGACTGTTGCTGACTGTTGCTGAGGTACCATTTGACTAATTCTGATCCGTGCTATAAATACGCATCAGGTTTGATTCAGCCGCAGGTATCTACTCGGCCATTATCAACTGGCAGACCAATCGGATCTATGCGATCACCAACAAGTTAACAATACTATATAAATGCTGCACAGCCTGAAAATGCCCAGTCGGCGCGGGGCCACTTAGATTTCGGGGACACTTTCGCGATTCGTATTAAGTAAGAGGTCCGAGCACTCGTTTAATTAACCTAAAAGCGTAATTGTCTATATCAGCTGACTATACTAAGCCCAAAAGCGTAACTGTCTACATTATATGACTAAACAACCTTAAATACATAGAGGACAGTTGGCTAGCGGGGACACTTGAGAAACCTCGACAATTTGGCCATCGCATTAGCTATCGCATTAACTATACCCTGCGCTATACCCTTGACATTTGCTATGCCATGCCATTGGCCATGCTATTTGCCATGCCATTAGCCATGCCATAACTCTCTGTTAGTGGGTGACGCTCCGCTGGCTCTCCGAGGGCCATTGCTGTGGAGGCAGACTATTTGTACACTACTGTTAGCATTAGCCATGCTATTTGCTATGCTATGAGCCATGCAATTTGCTATGCTATAAGTCATGCCATTTGCTATACCATGGGCCATGCTATAGGCCTGTTATAACCCAGGTCATGTGGCAGCTTGAGGACTGTGACAACACGTCTGTAAAGTAGATTCGAGTATACCTTAGAAATATCAACTAAAGAGCTAACTACAGGTTGGAAGAGATAGGCTCTTATATAGGCCAGTGTATCATGTGCCTACACTAGCTTGCATGTACGATTCAGCCGGAATCGTCACAGTTGACTGCTATTTTAAAATAAAGTACAAAATCGTAATTAATATTAAGTCGATAGTCAATAGCCTTCGTTCGTAGACTCGAAGCTCTATAGATTTTACTCTAGCTATAAGTAAAGCTATATTGATCAATATAAGCTTCAAGGGTATCGAGAGTGTCAAAGATCTACTATAGGATAGCTGAGCCAATTCGAATGTCAAGGTAGTCTATATGAAAATCACTGAAAAATAGTACATCTTTAAATTTTATTCTAAGTTGGACAATTATAATATACTTCTCATTATATATATTTGAAATTTATATAGCAACTATATAGTAAAGTTGTATACCTCCAATGTTCGGTACCGTATATAGGTCCGTCGGTTGGATAGTAAAAAGCGTCAGTTGTTTAGTAAAACCCTTAATATAGTATATCTGTATAAACTATATACTTCTCCTTAGTTTGTGAGACTGTGAAGATCGCTAACAATATAACTATTAGTTGCTGAGCCAGCCGATAGATAGGGTATAAAGAGAAACGGTACCTGAACATGGACCACTAAGTCGAGGCCCCTGCTGATCGATCTCTACCGGTAGACTGCCGTGGATGATTGACGCAGTGGCTTGATTGGTCCACATTAGCGGCGAGGAAAACCGCACATAAAGGTAAATCCCTTCATCAGTAGGGTCAACCGAGTATTTCACCCATCCGGATGAGCCAAGTAGGCCTTATCACAAATTAGCTCAGGTGATTGAGGTAGGTCGAAGTAGTGATAAGTTTACCGAAATTGGCTCTGGTAATCATTTGGAATGATCCGCCTGATTTGATTTTCGAAGGCGGTTCTGCATAATCGTCCCAGTAACCGGAACTCAGGCTGTACTCTATCAACTTCCAGTCATTTGTCAGGTGGTTGACAAGAGTAATACTGCAAGAGCCATCTATAAAGAGTTGACACTGAGCCATTATGCTACGAAACAAAATGTTAAAGGTAAATGTTTAGTGTCACTAATAAGTAGAACAAGTATGGGAATAGGTCGACATCAAGGAAGGGGACCGTATCGATATTTATAGCCACACTAGAGAGACAATACAAGTCTCAGTTATGAAAGATGAATAACTGCTTCTATGTTGACCTTGCCTGTTCAATGCGCTCTGATGAACAACTTTCGACCAACCGATAGAGAAGGTAGCTCCGTTGGGTACTGCTCTTCCCCTCCCCCGCTCCGACCACCCCTCCAAATACTTCGTATTTACCCTCGCATAGGTCAAAACACGGATTATAGCAAGGATAAGGTAGGATTTTGATATATATGTGGAGACAGTACCCACAATGGAAAGCTCTTAGCAAATGAGAGAGCATGCGCAATAATAAAACGCTTCCGAGGGAAGTATCTAGGGGAGAATATGGTAGCTGGTGGAGGCAGCTCAGCTCAGAACTATCCGAAGACCTCTCAGCTCGCCACGATAATCCGTTTTAATACATACGCTCTATCATAGTGTAGTATTCGCAGTACTTGGTCCCAAGGATAAATAAATATATCCATGTCGCTCTCCATTGTAATTTGAACCAATCATATAGCATAGATCATATTTTGTCTACTACCTGATTGGCTCAACCTAATAACGTGGAGCGACATAGATACATTTATTTATCCTTGAGGCCAAGTATGATCAAGAAGCAGTTATCGACTGAACTTCCAAGGAGCGTAACATATACAGTAATCAAATTTCAGCAGAATAGCAAAGTAAAACCTGCAACTAGTGATGCAAAATGCTGTTTAGAGCGGGAATGTAGCCACAGCATATCCAATGAAGGCGAATACCTAGATCATACAGTGATAAGATGGAACATTATTGGTCTAATATAGTCTGCTTCAAAAATCGATTCCGGTAAGTATGAAAAGTAGATCAACTCGTTATCTTTGTTGAACAACTATCGAGGATCTGCCAGTATCTGCATTTACAGTATAACTTGTTAAATGATATATCACGCGGAAACAACAGGACTGTCGATCTATCAATCGAGTTAAATACTCCAATGTCGCTTCCAATATCGCTTTGGGCTGCTCGTACAACTTTAAGTTTCCTAATAAATAAGCTACTTCCCGCCTTCTTACCAAACTACTTACTGACCTTAATACAACCTTTCTAAGTGTACAGACATTTGTTCCATACAATAAAAGATGCATATTCGTCTTTCTACTATTATTTGCCTTACAGCAGGCCACCATGTCATGGCTCAATTGCAATGCATAGGTGTGCAAAATCAGTCTCCTCTTAGCATTAAGCCTTCTGCGGGTCAAGACAACGGCCCAATCATGCCTCTTAGCGATTTGTCTGGCACAGGTCTCATACCATCTACATTGGAGGCAGGACTCATATCCACTCGTAAGTCCTTGTTAGCCTATGAATCTACTTTACGAACAGCCTCGGCCTTACATGAATTTAGTTGGCCATCGGTTCATAAATAAATTATACGCAAATATATCCGAAGGTATCCTGGGATCTTGTTGGTCGCATGTCAGTACTATTGCTATGGAGATTCCATGTTTCTATTGGGCGGGAAGAAATTCTGGCAACTATGAAACTCTCATGAAATGCGGTGTTGCCAAAGAAAATGTGTGTATTCTACTTCCCAAACTTGATGTCAATCTTCCTCAAAAGCTAACATCTGTCCTTGTCAATATAGTTGTGCAAATTGACAGATTGCCTGCCATCACCTATTGACAGCTTTGTCCTTGACTTTTGCGTCAGCGACGAATTCGAGCAGATTGCTCCAACCAGTGAATTACTAGGTGATTGGTCAATGATTAAAGTGGCCGATTTTGACATTCGGGTGTTCCTAGTGAGTAACAGTACTATCCTGTCGAAGTCGTCATCGCTTTCTAATATATGTCTAGGGCATCGAAAACTTGAGCACTGCCAACGCGGCCAAGGCACAAGACCCTCACATTGTAGACTGCTGCGCAGCCTGTCAGTGCTGTGTGGGATTATGTAATCCGTTCGGAGATGGCTGCTGGGGATATTGCTGTGATTAGTATATCGCTACTAAAAATTATTTATATATTTATCAGAGATAAGATAGATTTATAAGTATTAGTATATACATTGATATTATTAAGATCTAAAACTACAGATATAAAATACTAAGTTATTATAATACTAAGATAATTAACAATTTAGTAGCACGGTTCTCTTCACAAATTATACTTCTACAGGTCATGGAATTTATCCGAAAGCGACAGAGGAACAGATTTCACGATCAATATTTTAGTCACACATCTTGGATAACATTAGATATTTCATTTGATAATTGCTAAAGCTGGAACTGTTGTTTTAAACTTGCACTGACTGATTGTACAAGACTTCCTGATCCTTTTGGAACTGCAGAAGTCGATCAAAGTCAATACAGGAATGTGTCACACCCCAGCCCAGCCCGCCCACCGTCAACTCATACGGCGTTCCGGGGGGACTATCCGGTTCAACTATGAGGAAATCTCCACAAGTGACGCCGAGTCGAAGATATTCAATACAGTGATCCACGTGAGTACCCCAATCCTCAGCATCAGGGGCATTTGGGTCGTATCCTTCCTTCATAAGATACCAATATCTTCTTCGGATAATGTCCTTGTAACGATATAAGTAAGAATTTAATCATGAATGTGTGAGTGCTTACAAGACAGTGGACTTGATGCATGTTTGAAACAAAATAGAAGTTCTCTGATTGACTTTCCTGCTCTTTGGGTTGTGAGTATTGAGGTGGTGCTTTCATACCCTTTCCGAGTCCATATTTATCTGGGTTGCCAATCCAGACGGCATCAGAATCTGGCGAGAGAAAGTCAGCAAGTGTTAAATAAAGAATGATTTTTTGCATTTTGGTTTGAATGTTACGCACCGACTAACTTCAACCAGTTCTCGTCAACCTCCTTCGATGGTCCCACATATCGCTCGTCAGGATTGAAGACTTTCGGTATTCGATTCTCAATCACTTCATGTGGAATAGGTGATACAGGTTTTGGTATCCAACAATCCTTAGGTGAATTTGTTCGAACAGAAAATCCTACACCCAGACCAAGGGAGAGGCCGAGAAGGAGATACAAGATGGAGAAAATGACTGGGTGACTTGAATTTTGAAACCTTTTTCTTATGTTTGTGTCTTCTCCGTTGAGAGGAAGCTCATGATATTTGGATTTCTCTGCCGATGATTGTGAATAAATCATCGCTAATAATTTGGACTTCATGTTTCGGGGAGAATGACTCTCAGTGAGCTGAAGGTTTTGGAATAGATATCTTTCAGCTATCTTTAGCGTGTACAGAGTACGAAAGTTATGAAACCACAGCTGCAATCCCCATCTGCGACTAGTTTAATGTGGTTCGAGGTTTTCCGTACGACTAATGGCACGATATAGAAGGTAACATTCAATATATGCCCCCTTGTCACTTGTGATGGGGGCCTACGCTTATGTACCGCACGTTGTCCAGGAGGCACGGGGTTATTTGCATGGCGCATAACGCATCAGCCGAGGCTATGTTTGATCCCTGAAAATGCTGCTGCACTATTGCACGAGGATGCATATGCCTAAACGTGTCTTACCATATACTGTTCTCTCAATTCCTTGTGTAATGTCGAGGGATAAAGAATACCTCAGTGGGAGACGAATATTGTCGTTGTGGGATTTGAAAATATTTTACTTGTATCTCTTCTTTCTGTAACGCATCTGATCAATTCAAAGCACAATGGCTTCTCAAACCTCAAGTAAGGCTGGCTCGGGGGGCCAGCCCACCCGTTCTCAATCTCGACTCGTTTTCGCAACAGCCTTTTTCCTGCCTCTTCTGTTACTGTTATACGTTCGATCGTGGTCAGAAGATTGGTCTTCTTCTTTACATTCCAAACTGGTCCAGCAATTTTCTGATGCTCCGTCCACTTCACCAAATGATACTAATCAATTTGAGGTCATGAAAGAGAAGTATGCTGTCGAATGTCCTAAACAGAACTTTAGTCCTCATATATTCTCCATTGATCCCATCATCATATACCTGGAGAACTATCTCAGTTATGCTGAGACACAGTATCTCAAAGAATTAGCGTAAGTGCCTCATAACCCACCGTCATCCAAACCGACTTAACAAATAACTACCAGAAGCGGGCGTTATAGCCAGTCAGCGTTCGCTGTAGGAGACAACCCAGAAAAAAAGTTCAATCCGTCAATCCGTTCCTCAACTTCAGCAATCTTGCCCGAAGACCCCGTTGTAGCCTGTCTCGAGCGTCGCAGCCTCGACTTCCAAGGGTTTCTCCCAGAATCGCATATTGAGAATCTTCAAACTGTAAAATACGAGATCAACGACCTTTTCCGGCCACACTACGACTGGTCTTCCTCCGACACAAATCCTCGTCTCTCAACTATATTTGGATATATTGAGTGTAATAACTGTGTTGGTGGCTCTACACAGTTCCCAAATATTGACTGGAACTTTCCTGCTAGCTGGTGCAAGTTTGTAGACTGTGATAGTGAGGATTCGCGACTGAGTTCGGGTGTTGGCTTCAAGCCGATCATTGGCAATGCGGTCTTTTGGGTGCATCATTATACCAATGGCACAGGTCACCCGGGTACAATGCATGCTGGGATGCCTGTTAGGAAGGGGACGAAGATTGGATTGAACATCATGACACGGCGGGATGCCGGGTACTCTTGAGCACATATTCTTAGTGATATAGCTTTTTTGGAGAGTTTTTTGCAAAGTTCTAAAGTCTACAGTACATGAAAATAATGCACATTGTACTGTTATTCTTTCATCCTGTGACTTAGTTTTCTTGAGTATCCATTCGAAAAAGGTTTTCTGAATTTTGACAGTCATGACTTCCTTCAACCGACAATGCATTTCCTTTGAAACAACGTTAACTTGGTAATGATACTGCCGCGCGTGGAGAGCCAGATCATGCAAATTTACCGGAATTTACCTCTGATATAGTACTTTTCTTTGTGGCGCATGCCATACTGCAACGGAAAAGTTCAACGTGGGCTCTCATACTCTTCACAATTTAATTGATCTGAAACTGATCTGACAAAGAGTTGAGACAAACTATTCTACTATACATCTCTACTTACTATTAAAGTCGTTCTGCTTTGCTGGAGTGTGTGTAAGGACTTTTTCAGGTATGTACCCCGAGCCATTTTCCTTGTTTGCTCTATGTTCATACGCCCAAGAAAAAATCAAGTCAAAATCTCGACAGACATGTGTCCCCCCCATTCCATCGAGAACACCCTGATTATTTATAGTTTCGAAAGTAGCATCACCATGACACATAATGGCTTGCCGAATATAGTCAAGACAGTGGTCTCGATGAATGCCGACTTCGAGAGTTGACATGTTAGCGACAGTTTCTGGCCAGTATGCCAGTCGCAGAAAGTTCTAGACTACATTGTAAGAAGAGTGATCATGGGATTTTAAGGGTAATATGCGTTCTTACCAGACAGTGAAGCTGATGGAACATCGAGATACCGTATATGACAGAGTCGGGGTCATTTGCATCTTGCAGTGAAGGATGAAGATTCCTGGCATACTCCCGAGGAATCGATACAATTCCATCCCCAGCTAACTTACTTAGTATATGTTCACATACTTAGTGGAGGTTCCAAAACTTACGAGGTTCTAATCTTCGCCACATCTCATTTGTTGCTTCTGAGGGAGGGCCACCATAATAGAGATGAGGTTGGAAAGTTACACGGCTTGAGTATACCACTGTATATCAGAATCGATCAGCATTGTGTAAAAGCTTTGAAATTTTCATTACTCTGTTTGAAGAGTGTTAGGATGGCATACAGTCAGGTTCAAAGTTATCTCCCACCGGCCTAGTATCGCAGTGAAAGTTGCTCAACAACAGCAGAACGTATGCCCAAACAAAAACTCCGGCAATGAGGAACAGAGCAGTGAACAGTGTCCCAATTTTGACTCGCTTCATTAGAGGAACTTTCTTTCGTCGAAGAGTAAACCTATGTTGATCATGCTCTAGTTTATCGTCTTCATCTCCTCTCAAAAGACCTTCTTCCTCATGAACATCAGATGACTCTCTATCTTCATGTTTGTTCTCTTCTTGTGGCATGTAACCAGAGGTTCGTGTATCCATCGTGAAAGAATTGAAGAATTTTTTTTCTGCTCTATCCGGTTTCTTCAGGGCTTTGGGTAAAGATAGAACAGCTCGGAGGGAAAAACGGACGTGCTAAAATCAACCCCAGTCTACAGAATCATTCCGCTACTATGCAGTGAGTATGGATAGCCAATTTGACACTGGCAACGCTATATCAGAAGTAGAAATCCACCCAAATGCAAGCGGATGTGGTATCTGACCGGGGCGATACCCCTCATTTCAGCTCAGCCGCAGATACTGTAGTGGGCCGAGGCTTGGCATGCGAGGAAGATTGGGCGTCACCACATAAGAAACCATAAGTATCTTCCCAGATCAGCAGGATTCGGTGTAGCTTCCACAAGTGAGTAGAACCACTAGTGGGTGTACTAATTCATTCATCACCTTGTGTATCTCAAAATAGTAGAACTAATTCAGTTTTGAGATATTATATTCAAAATTAATTCAAAGATTCACCGCTATTTGATATTTGTATGTACAATTTTGTTGAAATTGTAAAGAATACCTGAAATATTTTCATTATAGGAAATAAATTAATATACTCTTTAATAAACGATAAATAATAAATATTTTATATATTATAATTATAAAGTTTTAATTTTAAAAATGCAATATATTATTTCGCATTTAATGAAATTTTTAATTAAGGTTATTTAAAATATATTATATTTTTTTTTCAAAATTTATATTTAGTAGTGAAAAACACAATTCAAATAAATATTTATTATGATATTTATACTTGATTCTGTATATACGAAGTAAACTACTATTTCTTCATATATAGTATATATTATTACAACCTTATTTGGACATAGTCAACTTATTTCTGCAGGCTCATCGGCCCGCTCAAATCCTCGGAGAGTGAAGTAGTTTAATTGTAGTGATTGCAGTCGCGGGTATCCTCCCACACTTTTCAGTATTCACAAACTTTACAATGCCTTCTCCAGAATTAGTAGACACAGACTACCACGAACTTTACGATGAGGATGACACCCGGTATCAATTTCCTCGGGCTCGCAAAGTAGGCCTATTCAGAAACCTTGTACCAATCATACTTGCAATAGGATGGGCCATAACTCTTCTTCTTTATTGGGAACTGAGCATCTCCACCCGCAGAACATTTACACCGATCCCATCATATGTTTTCAAGCAAAGGACCAAAGTTTTCCACCACGATGAGTTCTGGTCCGGTATGTCAAAGGAGACGCATATGCATTGGAGTGCCCAGTTCGCAGGTACTGTTTGGAATTCTACAAGCTACTCATGTGTACTAATAGTGACACAGGCAATGGTGCTCTTTGGGTTGAAGATCCTAAACAGTTTGACCTCCCTCAAGGCATCGTCGCCGAGTTCGATCATCCACATAAAGGTGAAATAGCAGATGATAGATTCTACATTGTCTCCAAAATACATGAAATACACTGTCTGGTGCGCCACTCTTAGTCTAGATTTTCCAGTGTCAAAGGTTCACTGATATTCTACAGTCTATGATACGCTGGCACTGGTGGTCAGCTGTCACCGGTAGCAATATGTCGGAAATGCGCGACGCAAATCTTTTCGCTGTACATGTTGGTCATTGCTTCGAATACCTGCGGCAAGCAATAAGCTGTGGTGGAGGAGATATTATTCTTGAGGGCTACAGTCCACTCACAAATGGGACTGATGTCGCAACAAGTGTTTCCGGCTGGGGTAGAGAGCACAAATGTATTGACTTTGATGCACTGACGCAATACCAAATCGATCAGGAAGCGAAGTATAATTTGACATGGCAGGCAAAGATAGAGATTAGTGGTACTTCCGCAACTAATACCGATCTCGTTAAGACTCAAGAGAAATAGTAGGAATGTGTACACAAAATAGAAATAATTTTGAATCCCACATATTTAAAAGTCACATGCATTCATCACCTCCAACACCTGACCAAAGTAATGCAAACGCTCACTTATGTATCTTTTTTCCACATGTATTGACTGAGGGGTGTTAGGTGATGAAATAGCGGGGCAAGTGTTGTGGGATTTTCATCCATAACTACGCACTTGCATTTTTTCCATATACGTCCGCCATTTACTTCCACAATTCTCTCTGAGTAGTTTATAGGGAAACAATTTTGATCAAATACTCGATTAAATAGAGCCGATTTTCATTTTTGATTGGATCTTGATATATAACCTCAATGATAGGAAGTTTCTCTACTTCAGATCTTAGAGAGCATTTCCAAGTTCCATTCAAAAAATTTAAAGAAATGGAAACATCGCACTTAGCAACGGACCAGAAAAGTTATTTTTAATTAGAGATAATGAGTGTATTGTAAACCTATTACTAAATGCTTGATGCTCTTCTTGCTGTGTATATTTGTAGATTCCTCCCTATGGAGCTGCAACTCATGTTCCCACAGTCAATACCAATGCTAAAAAGAATGAAAACCTGGGAAGTAAGAATCATGACTATAAGATGCAATCTTATTGCTTGTGAGAATGAACAATCATGATGATTCCGAGAGGTCATCACGATGGCGGAGCTTCGGGTATAGTCATACTCAGTTCTTTGCAGTCTTCATCTTTATTGCCGGAATCTCGAGGTTCTACTTCCTTTCCTTCTTCAAACCCCAAACATAGAGTGAATCATCTTTAACAGCTGGCTCAGCAGTCGCCTCACGCTCCTTCTTCAATCCCCATACATAAAGGGACTCCTCCTCATCTGCTGGTTCAGCAGCTGCCTCGCGTTCTTTTTTTAGGCCCCAGACATAGAGTTCTTCCTCAGCTGCCGGTTCAGCAGCTGCCTCGCGTTCTTTTTTCAGGCCCCAGACATAAAGTTCTTCCTCAGCAGCTGCATTAGCTGCCGCCTCACGTGCTTTCTTCAAGCCCCAGACATAGAGTTCTCCTTCAGCAATAGGCTTAGCCGCAGCCTCACGTTCTTTCTTCAGTCCCCAGACATAAAGCTCCTCCTCGGCTGCTGACTCGCGTCTACGGTTGGGATTGGGGCTGCTGGAGACAGTGACAGCGAGCAAAAATGTGCTCAAGGCAGTCAACGTAGTGAACTTCATGATGATGATGAATTTTGGAGACAGTGGAGAGACTAAGATTGTAAAGATGATTAAAAATAAATCTAATGGTAGTCTGGTAGATGAATTATTAAATGCGAACAATCTGAAAGATATTATTTTAAGTGGGAGCATCCCTATTTATAATTCAGTTACTATTCAATCAAGCCACTGAAATGCTATTCATCATATTGAGAGTTTCTATTACGAAAGAATACAAATAGAACTTTTTTTTTAAAATTAAATTAAATATTAAAATTAAGAATGCAATTTATTTTTTGATATATTGATATATATAAAGTTTTGAAATAAAAAACAATATAAAATTAAAATCAAATAATCGAATTATATTTTCATATATTATATAAAACAAATATAATAATATTTTAAATAAAATATTTTATATTTTTAACCAAATAATTTTTAATTTTATACAATTTCTTTTTTGACTTTCAAGTTATTTTATTTAGTTAGAAATTTAGTGCAAATTATTTATTAGCTATTTTTCTCTTTTTCTGCACCTTGTTTCTTCATTCTACTGTTTCAGTCACTCGAACTCCATTTTCCGATTGATCACAATGACGGACCTTAACTTCTACCTTGAGACCCCTCGTCTCTTTCTGCGGTATTTTGATGCAAACAATCCTAAAGATTGCGCCTTCCTAGTCACGCTCTACAACAGCCCCCTCTTCATTGCCAGCGAAGGACAAACAGAGATCGTTAATGAAGAAAAAGCCTACGAAAGGATCAGCACCCGGTTCGTCGAAGAGCACAAAAGAAACGGCTATGGACAGTATCTAGTATGTCTCAAGACCACGCCAACAACGCCATTGTTTGAAGCGATCCCTATTGGGTCTGTCGGCTTAATGAAGGGCACCGAACCCGAGGCACGCGATATTCCAGACATTGGATTCGCTATCATACCAGAAATGAACGGCAAGGGCTATGCTACAGAGAGTGCACGATGCCTCCTGGACTATGTCAAGAAGGAGAAAGGCCTTGACACGGTCGTTGGCTTGGTGCTGAACACCGATAATGGTGCAAGTGTTAGGGTGATGGAGAAGCTTGGAATGCAGAACTTAGGGGTGCAACAGTTACATGAAGGGACGGGCCATGTCTTCGCATCGCCTGGGTTCAGTGATCATGAGAAGTACGGATTCAAATGAATGTTTCCAGTATCATACTGTACATTGCATAAGCACAAGCCGCTAGCTGTTGAGGCAATGTTAGTTGCGTGTATTGTGGATTCAGCTGTTAGGCAACAGTATATAGTGTATTCACGAGAATGACACAAAGACGTAATTGAGAATTCTCTTGAAGCAGGTGATTCATTATGCCGTTATAGGATCCGCAATTCAGCTAGAAAAAACCTTGTCCCTAGCATCTTGATTTGCTGAATCTAGGACCGTTATCAGGTCCCAGCCCGCGTTATTTTTCTCTGCATTGCCAGAGTGGCATGCTATTGTCGCTTAGCTGCGCCAAGATTGTTTCAGTTGCGCGATGTTACAATGTAGCCGAGCTGAATCCTAACGCTTATTATCCGTGATATTCGGGGTAACTATCACGCCCAGAAAGTTAAATATGCGGGGTAATTACCCCACCTAGCACTTAAAATACTAATACTTAGTCTGTATACCAATACTTAGTCTGTATACCAATACTTAGTCTGTATACCTATGCATCTTGGTAAGTCTTGGATCTTTTACAACTTGCCATTATGCGTGGAAAAGTGCCACACCAGCTCATCGATATCAGCCACAATCATTTTCCAGGGCCCTTCCACAACTTATAAACGAAACCATCGCTAAGTCTGAAGATAATCCGAACGATTAGTGCGTTTCATAGGTCAGAATACTACGAGGATATAAACCCCTTACCGCTACGGCGTACTGCTCTGCAAATTTCGTGTATTACCCATGCATACCAGCTGCAGAGTAACCTCGGGTCGTTGAAAGTGAAGCAAAGAACGGTAGAGGTTACATTGCATTCTGCGGGCGGCAAGAAGCTGAAAGCTGATATGCAAGAACATCATTCAGAGCAGCTTCACTTATCGTCGTCGAAATCACTCCCAAAGACTTGCATGTAGAATTATGCATCGGCACTCAAGCCATCTTTATCATCTCTACTGTCTATACTCGTTATCTAATAAGCCAATCGGCGAGGTGATAGTCCACTAGCCTTGATCCTTCGAAGGATGACCTGGTGAGTAAAGAAATGTAGTAATGCAAGTCATCCATTGAATCATGATGGAAAAATAGGCATCATTTGCGTGATCCAGACACAAGAGTCTTACCATTCCGAGTTACTCACTAGGCGGAGCGGATCTTCGTTCGAATTGTCGAAGTGGCTAGCTTCAAACTTGACTACGTGATTTGGCACCACAAGAATACGGAGGTTGACAGACGATCAGTGTCAGTACCTCAGAAACACTCAAAAGAATGATCTCTGAAGTGAAATTCCGATTCCTCTTTCGTAGTCTCAAAAATCTGTTTCTTTCTACAACGAAGTAACCTGTTAGCTCCGTTCGCGTTCTGAGATCGACCTAGGCCTTCGTCAGTATTTTCAAACCAACAACATATGCATTCTTCCATTGAAGAAGACGGCGAGTTTGCCGTGAGAAACGGTACAGAAATGCACATACCAGCAGCGGGAAGGTTTTATCGGTTATGTCCCATTATCATAACAGTCCTTCTTACCAGTACAATATGCCTATCCCTATCAAACTACTACCACCTCTTCACCCACGGGTTTCTCCACACCACGGGCAAAGATGTACAATATCTCCCTAGCATCGCCAATACCCAAACATACACAAATTGTGGCAACTCTCCCTCCACAGCCCGGAGTCGTGGGTGTTTCTTTGACCTCTTGAGCTTCTCCTGGCAAACACCACAGTGCTACGACGAGCCATTAATATCTGCATTTCTCGCCTACCCGCCTAAGCCTTGGAAGTTCTACACAAATTTCTCTGCCACTGAAGAGATATCTCAAAGCGTTGCAGCTCTAGGAGAGTCGAACTTGCATGTCACATGGGAATATCATATGGTTCATTGCACATTTATGTGGATGCAAATGCACCGAGCATACACTGAGAGGGGATATATAGACTCACATCTGGATAGTTGGGCGCACACGAGGCATTGCCAGGTTGTTTCTTTGAATAGGGAATACGGCCCAGATGTGGTCAATGTGGAGGGGAAGTTGAGATATCCGGAATGTAGGCCAGTTAGTAGTCCGTTGTTCCCAGGGGAATCTGGACCAAGAATCCTTGAGTATAATCATCATCATACGTATCCATAGATAGGAATCAACCTATACAGCCCGTTCATTTAATTAACGACTTGTCTGTGTAGAAGAATCTTGTAAATAATCTACCTGATCTGTAAAGGATCTTCAAGCACGAACTAGCGGTACATTGTTAATAAAGATCGTTCCTCTCTCGTTGGCTTCCAGCTTAAGTAGGCCGGTCCTCCGCTCGTTTCTACGATTCGTTTAGCACTGCTTGTTCTCGAGGGTCCTACTGACAAAGCATTTATACAGCCTTTACCGGATAGAATACCAGCCAATCCACTGCGCCTGCTGCTCACTGCGCCGGTGCAAGACCCGATCACTGTTCCATGCGTTGGTCAATTCGATACAAAAGATCCGATTCCTGCAGTTTATACCTGTCTTCTTCTGCACTAGAGAACCCACAGTGAGACTAGTGCACGTAGAAGCATATTTCTTATTCTTGAATACGTCAAAGATGATTCAAATTGTCATCTATATCGGAGAGTTGGACTCGGTTGTCTTAATGAACATTTGTTTTCTCTTGATAACGCGGCACCAAGAAGGTTGATTCTCTCTTGAACGCCTTCTGGGGAGGACGCGACCGAAATAGGAAAGCAAAGAGGGAGAGATGTTGCTTGTGCCTTGACACTTTTCCTTACTACCCTCAACCTTCTTTTGCAGACACCACGCAATAGACACTCTTGCTTTATGTTGGGATAACTCCGGGGTGCGCGCATAGCTAAGTTCGTACAGAAGACATATATAGACGTGGTTGCAGCTCTGTCTCTCTCCCTATACAAGGAGAAGACTTATATATACTACAAGGCTTTAATCTTTTTGCACCTATTCTAGCTACTGTTGTATGAAATCAATGACACAAGTAGAGCCCTCTTAGTATCCTCCTGATACTCACTATGTTTCAGCACTTTAGCTATCATTTCTGGCGTTACAGACCAGCGGTTCTTGATGGAAAAATCCTCAAAATTGCCAGCCCTTCTGATTTCATCTTCCAGATAATTCCTTCGCTTTAGCTTTACCACTAAATCTTGGAAAGAGAAGCGAATTTCAGTCGCTGAAGGACGCTTATCTGGATCATGGCGTAATAGCTTCTCAATTATTTCCAGTACCCCATGGAAGTACTTTTGTTCCTGCTCGTCAAGGTCTTGAAGCCAGGCATGGTCCGCCGAACTGGATGCGACGGTAAAATTCTGCACCGAGGCTTTCGATCCGTACGCAGTACCACTTCCCCATATCTTGGTATTTTCGACCAAGGATGGGACATTCCTCATCACAGCAAGTATTTCGAGCATGATGCAGCCCAAAGAGAAAATGTCAGACTTAATATCGTGCGGGCTTCCATCGCAAAGCACTTCAGGCGCGGAGAAGAAGTTCTTTTCCGGTTGGGTTGAGTTTGTGATAGCTTGGGTGATGCTTGTGAAATGCCTAGATATGCCAAAGTCTGACAGGATGATTTGTGTGATAGTATGTACCAAGTTCTTGGGGTCTGGCTGGAGGAATGGATTGTTGTACTTTAGGTTCGGCAATGTGACGATGAGGAAATTTTCGGGTTTGATATCTCTGTTTCACACGAAGCTTTTCGTCCAGAAGCCATTGCCATATAGATATTAAAATACCTGGCTAAGCTCACAAAGCGAAAATCTCGACAAATATCGAAATCCACGTTTTTTTCGCGCGTCCGGTTGTAGTGGCGGCCTTGCTCAGCTGTCGGGCTAATGCCCTTAAAACTATTCTTTCTGGAAATATATTCCTTCGATCGCAGTGCTTTCGTCCAACTACTTCGCGGTTGAAGCTCTTAATACTTCCTAGGCCCCGAAGAGACTCAATAGATAAACAGCTTAACTCAGTGCTTCTATACTCAGTAGTAAACTGTTGAGCCCGACAACCTGATCTATAGCCCAGCTTAGCTTAACTTAGTGATTCTACACTTAGTTACTAGCTGTTACTAAGGATCAATACTCTTCACCCAGGCTTGAACCCGACAATTATTCAGCGACTTGACTTAACAATCAACCCGACAAACCTACTAATGTCAAAGAGTTCGCACGCTTCGTACAATGCTTCGGTGGCTCGTCGCGCCCGTCAATGCCCGCTGCCCCAGTTCAAGTCTAGCTGCCTCTGTATTTCTCTTAGCACTCCTTTAATCAGTCTTATCAATAACGCCTATAAGTTTCGGATCCAATAGACCTGAACGTGGTTGAGACTGAAGAACAAGCTGAAGAATAGTTAGTTGGATTAAAGGTTTTCTTTGCTTTACTTTCTTTCTTTTATTTGCTTATCGACCTTAAGCCATTCGTTTTGGACGCTCGAGGACGAGCTTCTTTTTGAAGGAGGGGGTGATGTGACGACCCGTACCGATTGCACTTGAGTCGTACACGTAGTTAGCTTGAGTCGTGCACATGTAGCCACATATAGCCAGCCCGGATACCACTTCACTAAGGGCATCGCTAAGCTTAGCCGTAGGGCCTATGGTTCTATACAAGGCTTCTTTTTCTTCCTGTATATAGCTTTAGTTCGGTAGTTAAATATTCTAAGGTCATTCAGCACTTTCATTAGTGATCTCGTCACAGTATATATTGATCTAATTGCTCTAGTTGCTCTAGTGGTACTGGGCACTATATATAACTCAATCACTAGATCGTCCAGTTGTTCCAGTTGCTCTAGTTACTACTTATACTGGACTACTGGATACCACTGGACACCATATAACTCATTTGGGGTTCTCCTGCGATTGGCTGTTCCAATCCCTGAGCCTAAGGTCCCTATGATCATATATTCGTAACACTCTGCTCACACTCTTATATAATAATTTCGTAACCAAGTTCAATAGTAGCTTTCGTGACATAGTTGACCCAATTAAATTCCTATATGTACGTCACCATCAAGTATCAGTAATATAATAGCAAACCACATAAGTGATCATGAACAGTATTGAACTTACCTCAGCTCTAGCCCATAGAGCAACCCTATCGCCTACTTCCAGAGACGCCAAGAACCCCCTCCCATCACCCATAGCTTGGGGATCCTCGACATCAGTCTCTACATCATCAACTCATTCAACCTGATATAATTTATCAGTCTCGTGTGCAGTGATATTGTTGTGCACTTTCCACACAGTCTGGATTCTTCCTTCCTCTCCTACATTGTACTCGACGAAATCCCAACCATTTCTGATAACATCTCGTGCATCTTCAGTAGAGGCGTAATTTTCTTTCAAATCCCAGTTCATACCACCGTTCGGTGGATCAAGTGTTGGGCGTAAGATGCTAGCTTCGAACCAAGTATGACTGTTGTTGTACGTGCCATTCCCTCCGAAGGTAGCCCATCCTTGGTCGTGGCTGGTCATTTCGAAAGTAATATATTTTGCCTTCACTTTCCTTTTTTTCGATAGGTCCATGTCCGCTAACCGGTGGTAACAGAACCCCACGAATAGCTGGTAATAATAAGCATACGCCCGCCACGGAATAATAACCACCAGGACCCCGAAAGGAATTTGCCTTGTAGATCATTGGGTGCTGTGTATTTGAAGTAATCCGAGGATAGTATGAGGCAAATGATAGAATCTTGAAAACTATTTCTCTAGGGAGTCGTAGAGAATTGAATACGAGGTTCTCCAGAAGTAATCGAACGCGAAGGCAATCTGAAGGTGTAAAATGTGAATTCATGAAATTATAGGCAGCCTCGTGGGTTTGATCCATTGCAACGGTCTTGGTTAGATATAATAAGTTCTTTGTGATAATAGACAAATATCTGAATACTTAAATTGTAACGTCTAGGATCAGTAGGCCAAACAGAGTATAGTAATAATATCCTGAATATCGAAAATATTAAGTTAAAAAGAGCATAGAAAAAGCAAAGGAAGAAACTAGAAATCAAAATGTAATATCTTATAGTTAACGAAAATGTTCTAATATCTGTATACTCAGTTCTATAGGTTCCTAAATCGGAGTCTATATACTATTATTAGAAAAGCGGTTAAAGAAAGACTCAGCTAAAGGTTCTTTTATATAGTCTCCCCGGGCCCTATAGGGATCCTGTGAGTAGCTATACCAGGGTCGGCTGGCGGATCAGAGTATAGTAAAGGTCGGGTTGCAGCCTTCAAACTGAAGAGATTATTCCTCTGAAGCGGGCTGGTATCTGAGCATCAGTGTTCGAAACTCACCGGAGACGCTTCGCATACTATAGCGCTTCGCACTCAATTACCCCTCACTTCTTGATTTGTACGTCCCAACAGATCAACAACTCAACAAAACCCTTCTTCTATTAGCGTGCTAATTCCGTTGATGGCGCGACTACCTATATTTCTCTCGAGCTGTACGAGCCCACCTGCTCACCTACTACGTGTCATTACCCCACGTTGGGCACTGATATAAACCGTACCTCTCCTACCTTCCGGATTCGTAAGTCCCCCTCGAATCAACACCTACGTAGCTATGTTACCCCACCTAGCTATGACTCGCAATCAAATTAATCCCTTATTCATTCTTGAGCGATTCGTCCCAAATCTGCTCGCTTGAAGCAACTGCTTTTACAGTCGCCAGGCTGAAGTACTTGCTTGCCCTTCATTTGATTCTTTCTTTTTTCAACTTCAATATTATTTACTTCTTTCACTTCGTTCATTGAGATTCGGAAAATGGAACAAGGCAGGGTTGAGACGACGAAGAGAGATATCAAGTGGCATCCCAGCCCAAGCAGTTCCAAGATTCACGTCAGCTCCATGGCGAATCAGCCGCTGAATCAAATCCAGGTTACTAGCCATAGCTGCACCGTCTAAAGCTCCTCCAGCAGTGCCACCCGGGAGATAGAATGAGTTATTTTCGTTAGTTTGTGCACCGTGAGCAATGAGTGCATCCACAGCTTCAATATTGGCGCAGTACGCGGCCGATTGTAAGGCGCTGCCAATGTCCCCGACATGTGAACTCACCTCGGCACCCGCCTTTACAAGTATTTCGATGAGATAGGCACAGTTGCCTCTATGATCATCAAGGGTTGATCCCCCAATTGTGGCACCTCTCAGTGCATGATTGAGCTGGCTTATCGTTACCCGGTCCCTGATATAGCTCCAGATATTTCCAAACCCCTACATACCAGTTAAAGAGAGCACAAAAATATAGCGGGCTAATATTAACATGATGATCCATTCTCTTGCTTAAAGCTAGGATTCGATAGAGCTGTAGCCAAGATCTGCAATTAGGTCGTGAAGAAAGGTCAAGTAGCTGATATCACAGGAGCGAAGAGTTGCCGCGCATCATCACTGCCGTCATCGCTGTTATAGTCCGCGTCAAGGCGAGCTGGAAAGCTTCATCTCTGGGTATCCATTCACGAAATTGATAAATATTCTCTGTGTCGACCCCATAGTGTTCATCGCCTACACTGGGGCAGAAGCTGCTGACCGTGGCCAAACCAATCAGTCCTTCGACCTTGCGTGCCAGTTCAGGATCAGGGCCACTGATAGACGAAAGAAACAACTCGGAAAAGAAAAGTCCGATCTAAGTAGCTGGTCACAGCATCGGTGCAGTTTCTCAGCTCTGCACAATGCTCCCCAACCAACAAAGTCGCGTAGTCTAAAAGTCTGTAGGCTTGCTGTCTTCTAGCCAGGTCATCCATGCCATTGATAGGCTCGCTGAAAGCGTCAAACAAGAGATATGAGAGACAGCATTGAGTGATTTCTTCATGAGCGCTTTGATCGTCAACGTGATACCTTCTCAAATCATCCTGTCCATTGAGAACCTCCCAGAAACTGTTCTTCTCCCTGGTGAGAAACTCCTTCGCCGAGTAATGGCATAGAGTGACTTCTTTCGTAGCTTTATTCAGGTGAATCAATGGTGTACAGATCCTGATAAGAGCGTCTTCATCTTTAACCACCCCTTTTATATTGAGTTTATTCTCTCTGGACCTTCTGCAACACATCTTCAGAGAGCTTCTGATCTCCCCTCATTGCACTCATACGACCATCAACAAATATTTTTACGTCTAAAGTAAAGCCTGTTAGCCATACCTGAGGAACATTTTGAAATTCGCGTTTGATCGCGGGATCAACTCTGCTATTCACGAGGATCTTCAGTTGCCCATCTGTATATTCATACATTTGCCACAACTTTTACGCAATCATTCCACTATCCGAGTACTCGCCAAGGCTATCAATTATCAGGAGAATCTTATCAAGATTAATAAATCCTTTTCTTATTATGTCAACCAGAGTCTGTGTATCCGGTTGTACAAGCTGATCCACCACGTTAGATCCCATCTTCGCTCGACGATGATCAACGAGTTTCTGAGCTATGGCAGTGCTTCTGGAGCAGATTTGTGACACCAGCCCTCTTATTATTGCGCTTAGGTTGACCGTCTCTGTATTTGTGAAGCTACAGTAGAAGAACGTAGAAGCGATATTCTCCCCAGATGTTCTGCTATAAGAGTCGACTGTGTCGATGATGGTCGATCTATTTAAGTGTGAGTCGCGACATATATCCAACCAAGTCATCTACTTACGCTTGTATTGACTTCCCCGCTCCAGCTTTAGTCTCGTTAGTTGCCTTCATCACGCCATGGGACTAAAAACGTGTTCTTGATTAACTTAAGAATTTTCTTAATCCATAAAAAGGCCATTTTGAGGAATGGAGCCAGTCTTGGAACTGAAGGCTTTGTAGGAAGGCAAGGTTTGTCCCTTTCTGTCGCTTGTACACTCTATCAGAGCGTATTTCCCTTTCAGGATGCTTACGTGCAAGCCAAAAAAGGGCGCGGCGGATTTCGTCCTCTGTCGCCGTTGAACAGAAAGTTAGAACAGAACATATACACGCGAACATATCAAGGTCTTATACTCAACCCTCACTGCATTATTTTTTCCTCCAATATCTGCCACCAATTTATTTGATTTTTCCCCCGTGACAACTTTTGCACCGTCAATGTGCTTGACTACCTGTGCTGCGACGAGACCACCAATAAAGGATGCTGAATGACCTTAGAATTTACAACTAGAGCTAAGAAGATCCTAAAGATCCTAAGGGCTTATATACACTAAGGGGTCACGTGTAGTAGCGTAGATCACGTGCCTAAAGCACGTGCATATTGGCATTCCAAAGGCCTGCCCGCAACACAGGTAGTTCTTACCGGAACCCTTAGGCTTTATCGTGACGATTCCGTCCAAATCGTTACATGTGCAGTCTTGATTTCGCCTTGGTTACGAATAGGTTCAATGGACTGTTTGATGTTTTCCACTGAGCTTGCGTATCGCGCCGTGAACTTATTTTTGAAGGCGTCAAGCCACTTGAAAGGCTTCCGTTGCAAATACCAGGTAGCAACCGCAACGAAGAAATCAAAATATTCCTCATGAATCGCGGATAGCTGCATCTGCATTTTTTGTTGATTAAAGACGTTGAGCCGATCCTTAAAAACAGCAGTTCTTTTAGACAGCTCCGTCACATAGCTTGAAAGCTGTTCTGCGATTTCCCCATAGCTCACTGATGCCTGTAAAGCTGAAAATTAGACAAATGGGGGAGTTTTCACCTGGATAATCATGGAAACAGCACCACAAAGAGTAGATGTATAAGCGGTTTCACTAGGGAAACACTGAAACATTTGCTTATGGGAGTCAAGTTTACGACAAAATTTCAAGGAGTTTCTTGTTTCCTGACATTATAATCGAGTTAATCGGATAACTCTCTACCCTCTGTCTTTCTAGCTTTTCTCTCGAGCTAGCCTGAAAAAAAAGGAGACACTTACCTTGCTGTGTGATTCCTTCCACTCTGTAGTTGACTCACGAGATCAGTGACTCGATTCGGTGTGAACTCGCCACCGTTGATAGTTAGCTGGGCTAATTTAAATTCGGTAGCGTTGCGAAATAATTTCTGGCGTATCCAAGATTTCTCTTCCTGCGACTTTTACGGGACCGGATTGCCGGGGGGCGGCAATCTGGTCGCGTAAAAGTGTCCCTCTACCTACTTAATACGGCAGCCGTAGATTAAGTAACTTGTGGAGTCCTATTTTTTCACATGAGGTGGAGACCATGGCGGTAATGAAAGGGGGACGGGCATATGCGGGCTTAGATGGGTTTGTTGTCAGCGTTTCATGCACTCAATGCGATCTTTCACTGGAAGACCACTTTCAATTGCTCAGATAATGAGACCTTTGCCTTTTCCTTTCACGAGGTCAATATCACGAAAGGGCGACAAGTCACCTTTGTTGTTTGACGTTGACCGAGGACCTCTCGTGTGAGTTTTGACGAGCGCTCGCACAATTTGCTTGTGGTCTTTGGGAAGAATAAGATCATGTGAAACTGATGATAAAATACTTGATTCTGATCTATCTGAAGAACTAACTACATGGTAAATCAAGAGGGTTTATATCCTCATTCTTGTAGCCAAAAGTGTGATTCTAGCACATTCTGTAGCTTACAAATAGAGAGATGTGGACAACTTGGCCAGAGGAGATCATTTCTCAATTTGGGAATCCCCTCATTTCTCACAGATCAGCCCGTTCATTTAATTAACGAATTTTACCTTGTTTCAAGCATTTTATGATATATGATAATTACAGCAATAAATAGGTTCGCTGTTTCCTGTAGTCAGGAATCACTTTACTTTACTTTCTCCTTATCTTCCTTATAGTTAATCATCCATTTATTTATCTATCCATCCATCCATCCATCAATCAATCAATCAATATGCCTTCCCCCAAACACGATATCATATACCCCCCGCAATGTCGTTTATGGAAAGGATTATCAGTACCTCGATGCAGCAATACGAGATTTAGGATGCACTGCATGGATGAATGCATAAGAACATAGGCATAGCCCTCGAGGTTTATTTGCTTCTGCATATCTTCAACGCAATTTCCTAAGATCGCGGGACATTAATTGTAGATTCTCCATGCTCATCGAGAAACCCTTTTCAATTGTACCCATAGTTCCGGCTTGGTCATAGAATGGAATACTTTCATAGACTTCAAGTTACCGTCTAAACCCCATACTTCATTCTTCACTCTATACTCGACTCTGTCGAGTTCACCATCGAATCTCCAGCACAAGTGTGCTGCAATAAGCCTCAATTCCATATCGGCAAGGTTCCTCCCAATACATACTCTAGGTCCAGTACCGAACGGCAAAGAAGCATTGAGATTGTCATTTGCGTATTCATCGTTCTCTCTGAGCCATCTTTCCGGCATAAATATATCAGGTTCATGGAAATTGAGGGAGGAATGTGTCGCTACCCACGGGGGAACTCCAACAGTTATTCCTGCGGGAAGGTCATACCCGTCAATATTAGCACCCCCAGCTGGAACTATACGTTGTTGAGTTGCTGGGGAAGGTGGAAAGATGCGTAGTGCTTCTTGTAGAGTTGCCTCGAGATATCGAAGATCTTTTACTTTCTCCCATCTGATGTCGTCCCTTGTAACGAAAGCTCCTCTAATTTCATGCACAAGTCGTTTATATACATTCTGATGTGTGTAGACAAAATATGTCCAGCCAGTGAGTGCAGTAGCCGTAGTATCGGTCCCAGCACTAATGAACAGTGCCATGTTGAGTATGAGCTCAGTTTGGGAAAGTGACTTCTTGGATTCGTTGTTAAGAATGTGGTACATGAAATCTGTGTGGCCGCGATTCGGGTCCCCGAGACGTCTGATTGTTTTCTCTCGGGAGTTATTCAAGTGTACTTTTCGCCAATGGGCAGCCCCCGCAGGAACAAGCATACGAATCATTAATGATTCAAGCCATGTGCTAACGCCAGAGAGTCGACGTATACTCTGTGTCCATGTTGCTGCTACGAAAACATTAATCACAGATGTTGACCATTCTGTGGATGAGGCCTGATCTAAACAACCGAAGGGCTCTGCAAAGCAGAGATCTCCCATCATATCGAATGCTAGATATGTATCTATGCAAGCTATTAGCAAAGGCAAACAAAGAGAGTTTAATTCGCAATTAGGACATACACCAACTCGAAACATCCACTGATTGGCCTTCAGCCGCCCTTTTTTCAAGCAAACCAAGAAATTTATGTATATGAAGTCGAAGTAGTTCCTCATACTGCAAGAGCGTACTATTCGTAAACAGATACCCTAGCGCACGACGTTGACGGGCGTGCTCTCCATTCAAAGCTAGACTCACACCAGTCTGCCCACTCACACTCCCCACCGCTCCCAGAAAAATCGGACTTTTTTCCATGAGGGGTTTACCTTCCTATAATTTCGAATGAATCAGCTTTGCGATGTTTAAACTTGAATTTGCATATGACCTACTCGGAATCCATAGATCTCTTTTCGGGCATCTACACTAATAAAGCTAAGCTCATTGGGAGATACTCGGACCACTGCTCCATATTTGTCATGTAGTGATCTATAATATAGATGCTGATTTCCTGTTACGAGTGCGAAGGCAGCAGGGAGTTCGAATATGCTGTTGAGCCAGGGACCGGGCACTTTTTTCAGCGGGTGGAAAAAGCGTCTATAGAGTATTTGGACGAGAAACTTTAGGAGCAGCTACGGTGGCGATGGTGAGTGCGATTTCTCTCGACTTTATTTTTATGGTTAACTTACGAGGGTCAGGGTCACCAGTGTCGTAGACACGAAAACGCTGGAGGCTATGTATCTCTTAATCATTGCTATTGGAGTTATCAAATGTTTTGTTTCATGTCCAGGCTGTGCGAATGCTAAGCTGTTTGTTCCAGCTAGGTGGCAAGGAATGAGACTTACGAATAACAAGATCTTCTGAAGCGATAAGAAAAACGAATTCGTGTCTATTCCTCAGATATCTGTGGTTGTAGTTATGTCATGTTTTCCTCGGCCTCAGTTCCTCCCTATTCTACATTCAAGACGGGAAGTGGATCTTCCTAGCCAGGTACATCTACTCAAACTACTTAAAGCTAAGAAACTCAGAAGCTGTTCATGGTCAATTTATCCGGTTGTTGAGTATAACCAAGTTAGATCTAGTTTGTATGATTGAGACTGTTTCTGCAATGCGGCCAAAGTAATGTGCTCAAACTAACTCAACTAGGAGTGCAACAACATACGTCGGTGCAAGTCCCAAATATGTACTAGTGTCAATCCATCGCGTACCAGCGAAAATATTTTACTTAAATCATTCTAAAAGGCCATATTAAATATAGTTTTGGGTAAATTCTTATCGATATTGAGATTGTTCGCAGCTTTCGGACGTCATACACTACATCAGATATGGTAGACACGGAGGAGCTGGCGAAGGGATACACATCCGTCAATAATACCCAGTATGATGCAGGTTTATATCTTCTGCAGAGACTCGAGATAATTCCAGGCATGCGTGTACTTGATGTTGGTTGTGGACCTGGGAATCTAACTTCTTATATTACAAATGTAGTTGGGAAGGATGGAAGTGTCATTGGTATCGATCCGAGCAAGCAGCGTATCACCCTTGCAAAAGAGAGAACGCAGCCCAATGTGTCATTCTACGAAGGATGTGCTGAAGACCTTTCACAATTTACAAATGCCAGTTTCGATATTGTTTTTGTGAACTCAACCTTCCACTGGGTAGAAGACCAAGCTGGAGCTCTCAAGGAATTCGCTCGCGTCATGAAATCAGGAGGCCGTCTCGGGATTTCAGGCGGTTCAGGAGACTTTATCGCTGCGCATGAGAAGATCAAGGCAGATGTGTTATCACGAGAGCCTTACTGCAACTTTCCCGAGGAAAGCGGGCCAAAGTTTCTCAAGCAGTCTGAGATGGAAGCCCTTCTCAATCAAGCTCAGTTGCTCGACAGGAAGTTTTTCATCAACAAGATTGTCAAGACGGCAAAAAACCCGGATGCTATGATAGAATGGCTAGATACGAGTTCTTCTGGGAAGACCTACGGCGGGATTCCTCTCGATCTTCAGCCAAAGGCAAGGGAAGAGATGAAACGGGAATGGGATAAGATCACTACAGAGAATGGTATTTATATGGACATGGAGTTGTTGGTTACTATAGCTATCAAGTCTTAAGGGATTTCTAGTATTCACTGAGCTCGTTTGACTAATGAGATGATTCACCAAAAATCTCCAATTTCCAGTCAAAACGGTCAAAATGGTCCTCGGTTTGATAGTGTAGTGGTACTGCATCGGACTCGGAGTTGAACTCCCAATATCACTTCACAAATATTGGTAAACTTTGTATTTAGAAAAACCCCACCTAGCCGGTTCTCAGCTTAACTGAGAGCTTGTGTACCGCTCAGCTTAACTGAGCGCTTGTGTGCCTCTTAGTCTAGCTGAAAACCCGACCTACATAGTCTCAGACTCAAAAAGGTCGTTAAAATGAAAAATCAAAACAATCTCCAATTTCCAATATCGAAAATAGAAGAGTAATTTACAATTAACTAAACCGAATTAAGTAATATCACTACTGTAGTATGTAGTCGGTCTGCAATATAAGCCCACCCTTGTTGGTGATATGCTTGGTATCTGTATAAAACTTGCTCAATACTTCTCTTTTCCCCGTAACCCCACGTTAAACAAAACAATATCCAATAGAGATACTCTCAGATATATCATGTATGAAAGATTCTGGGCACATCCTTTACTATTATATGAATTAATTGATAATATCTAATTATCATCTATCGACTTGATGACCTCTTGAGAAATGCAAGTGCAGTCACTGACAGGGGGCTAATACCTAGCAAGTTGATTTTGAATAACCTGCTCATATTTGCTACAAGTGACATTTTAGGCTTTTACCTCGTACTATTACTAGATCGGTACCCGACAGGCAGGTTGCATGGATAATTAGCAAATTTCATATCCTTCATGAATCTTCCTCCGAAGTCACAAGTCTTTGATTTGGGTGTACAAGAGGTCCCCGCGTCAAAATTTCGAATTTTGCTATGCGAAGTTGGTTGTTCCTCAAGCAATTTTGACGACGAACTCGATGCTCGTCCATTATGGGAACGTCGGTTGTACTATTGATTTTTTCTCTATTCTCCTTCGCTCATAATGCCAATTCAAGCAAGAATGGCATTATTGGGTTCGGTATCTCCTTGTATCAGGATCAATGCTGTCAAGCTTGTCACGACTCTTTATCACCTCTTTACTTGAATTAAACTACATCCAGCAATGATCACGGCATGGCAGATATAGCTAGGTTCTATGGGCATGAGTGATATGCCAATGGGGATGAAAAGCATCGAGCGCTACGCATCGAACCCTTTTGGCGTCAGACAATAGCATACTGCATTCAACAAAATTGCGGCGCGGATAGCTACCCTGTTGAAAAACAAGTAAAATGATTCCGCACTTACGCAGTAGGTGGTACTTCGATACCGTTTGTCCAGAATAATTTACCTAACACTACTCCTGCAGTTGAGCTCGCAGAAGACGTTGAGTAGCTCAAGGAGACTAGTCTAGTCAACAGCGAGCTCTACCACTCCATCCATGGTACCTATAAAGAGTTCGCGAGGTCTGAGTATTATCATACAATATATTTGTACGTTCTTCTCCATATACCATCTCCCCCTCTAGCTGGCATTCGACAGTCAGATACTAATGAAAAATTATATAGAGTGATTCTCATTCTCCTTGTAGAGGCCGCAACAACATTATAATCAACTTGACTGGATGGAGTCAGACTATCTTCCTGACTTTATATCGTTGGAATGCTAGAGCTGCTACGGTACAAGCGGTTTTGCACTCTATCGTTTATATATTGGCGTATTTCGAGCCGGGATATGAAGGTGCATCAGCTTATGCTGCTAAGGCGGCGGAACCATTTTACGTATATTGGCTACTTCTTCGCTGTCCCATCACATCTTTTAAATCCAATTGCTTTATAGACTTACATACTATAGCAGTGGTAGGGAATTATCGCAACAATAGCCATTTGTTTGGCAACGGCTTTTGCTATTCTCCCACTTCGAATGAAATTTTACGAGATCTTCTTAATATCTCATATAATTGTGGCCGTTCTTACTCTTATGGGTTGCTGGTATCATTTGGTGCCTCATTTTGGCAACGACTACGGATACCAAGCATGGCTCTATATCATCTTCGCCTTCTGGGGCGTCAACCGAGTCGCCAGAGTAGCTCGGATCGTTTACTACAGCCACATCGATTATTCGAAGGCAATCGTAGAGTCTATCCCAGATTGCGATATTGTACAACTCACAATTTTCTCTCCCGCTACATGATATTTTAGCTCAGGGCAACATAGGTTCTTTTACTTTCCTGGACTAGGCAAGTTCTGGAAAAACCATCCGTTTAGCATCGCCAGTTGAGCCACATCAAAAGGCGCAACATCAGATATGAACTCTACTTCAATGATATTCCTTATTCGCACACACTCTGGTGCTACTTCTACTCTCCATCGTCGCCTAGCCCCCCCTGCGCCTGGCTCAAGTATGAAGATATCTGTCTATACTGAGGGCCCCTACGCCAGTCATAGATCCACTCTCCAACCAATCCGTAACGCCGACAATTTACTCTGCATCATTGGTGGGATTGATATCACGCATACTCCCGGCTTCGTTCAAGCATACACAACCGCAAAACACCAGGGGACAGAGCACTGACATGGTCGTGGAGCAATGAGGAAAGCAAAGCGATTTATTTTAGCCTGGTCTTCCTAGGAAATGAGGCTTATTCAATACGTGAGAAATCGCTTTTTACATGATCGAGAAGGCATTGAACGTTCGTTCTGTCACACGGGCTCGGACAGCTCTATTTCATGAGAGTCGAGCTTGCTTCATAATAAAAGTCAAAAGGTAGAAATGCTATCTACAACAGCGCCAACAACACAAATTGCAGTTATTGAAGGCAGAACGAATATAGAGTCTGTACTGAGATCTTCATTGGAACCCGGTCTTCAGACTACTGTTTTGGTATGCGGTCCTGGTGGTATGGCAGATGAAGCTAGAAAGCAAGTAATTAGCTGTGTTTACGACGGACACAAGGTCGATCTGGTAGAAGAAGTTTATACCTGATAATTTCCCTTGAACATCACCAGAGCTTTTTTGTAAAAAAAACTTGTTGCAATGTTTTTAATACTAAGAAATACCCAACGAAGACCTAATGTAATAGATTGTCTTATTTGCAGCAACGTCTATCTCGCACGGCATTGATACTTGTATAAGCTAGTTTTCATGCTTATATCTGAAAATAGAGGTTATGAAAAAGTTACACATACAGCATGCATACGTGAACTCGCACTTCGGTCCAGAACCAAACCGGTATAGAGGAAGGTATATCATAAAAGGGAACACTTTCCATTAAATTCATCAAGAAAGTCATCTCCGACTGTACAGGTTGTCACAAGCTTTCCTGTCGGATAAAACGCTGGTTTTTCGCAAAAAGCGCCTCATTACTTAATGAAGTCTGGTGAACATGCAGGATTAATTTAACACGAGCAAACTTGCTCACTATGGGGAGTATCTTACAGGGTCTCGAGACTAGAACCGCACTATATTATACGCTATTAGAGCCTTCCAACTGCACTTATTACTCATTGTCTTTGGATCATCTCTCCAGGTGCGAGGACCGTTTGTCTCATAGCTTCTCTTCACATCCTACACTCATCTGTAGACAGCAAAAATCCGCTTATATTCCGCAACAAAAAGTCTTGTAGCTCAGTTCAACATGCAGTCTACAATATCAATTCTCGGTGCAGGCCCTGCCGGATTCGCACTTGCTGCTGATCTCCAAAGTCACGGAAAAGAAGTTCTGGTTTACTCTCATCCGAACCACCTCCGACACACCAAAGATGTAATAGATAAAGGTTTTCTTCGAGCCACTGGCGCAATGCACGGCTTCATGGACGTGCGAGTAACCTCTGACATGAGCGAAGTCGTTGAGTTTTCAAAAATCATGATCTTGACTGTTCCCTCGACGGGACAGGAGACAGTTTTACGGGAGTTGGAGGGGTTTGATTTGCGTCAGCATATTTTTATCGCCATTCCGGGGAATATGTTCTCTCTAATTGCAGCTGCTAAGTTGCAGGTTGGATTTATTCTTGAGACGAACCTGTCACCCTATTCATGCAGAATGGAGGATGGCAATTTGGTGGTATTAGGAAAGAAGAATATTATTTATATCGCGTCGTTGCAGCAAAATCTCAGCCCAGCATTCCGGGGTATGATTCAGGACATATTCTCGGTGCAACTTAAGTGGTGCAGCAGCATCATTGAAGTGTGTCTGTCAAACGTCAACGGTGTATTTCATCCACTTATGATGCTGATGAATGCCGGCCGCATCGAGAACACTGGCGGCGATTTTCTCCTTTACAGTGACGGCCTCACTCGATCCGTCGCTAACGCTATGGAAGTTGTTGATAAAGTACGCATGCAAATAGGTCAAGCGTTCAAACTGTATATGAAAACCGCAATCGAGGTATCGAATGAATGTTATAACCAAAATTTTATGGACTTGATGGATTTGGCGCAAAACTCAACACCACATAAAGAGCTGAAGGCTCCATCTGATATAAAAAATAGGAACATCTCAGAGGACGTACCAGACTTGCTGGTGTGCTGGTGTAGCCTGGCGGAGAAACTGGGAATTGATGTATCACCTATTAAAGCTATCATCATTCTGATTGAGATGGCTACGGGTGCGGATTATATGAAGTCTGGGAGGAACTTGTCAAAATTGCATCTAGAGAATGTATCGCGGGCCAATCTTGTTAAGAGATTTGGTCCGTACCTAGAGTCTTCGTACTTGATCGTGCGAAACGAAAGTCGGATTTAATAGTTAGCGGAACATTGTAGCAAAAAGGTTCATCATGCAATTTTATCATAAATTTCTCTCATTGCTCTACTGAATAAGAATACTTAGATTTAACTTCAGATCCCGTGAGTAAGTTGCGGTCCCGTGAGAGAATGAACAGCTCTCTGTCCACCTACTACCGTGACCTCTCTTTCGAGAACCGTCAAGAAACGCTCATGAATTGTCTTGAAAGTACTTCAAACCACGAATATTCGCACCGTATGCGCCAAATATCCAAGGTAGAGGAGCAAATACAAGTGCAATGAAAGCCAACAAGCTGTTTCCCCAACCCCAACCAAGGGTATCGTACAAATTCAAACCACAAAGTGGAAGAAGCGCCCCAGCAGTGCCTCTGAGTACCGCATTGGCACCAATAACACTGGCAGCGTACTCTTCGAATGCATCGATAAGATAAGTTTGGATACCAACAAAAATCAAGATCGAACCGAAGCCAGTGATGGCTGTTCCAATCAATGGTACAGTCCAATTTATTTGTTTCTCAACAGTCCATCCATAGATCAACAGACCGATGGGAAATGCTAGAGCTCCTGGAAGTGTAATGATAAGCGGAAGACGATCCTCCGGTCTGCTTGCCTTGCCAGTAGCTGCACGCTTTTTGAGGGCGTTGTCACTGAAGCTGCCGACGTAGAACAGCCCTAATAATGTGCCGAGACCGCCAGGAAGAAACACGAGGCCCGCAGTGAATGTTGAAAACCTGTAAACCTCCTTGAAGACGAAGGAGTACGTTGCAAATAGAAGGTACAGAGTGCCGTACAGAATTGCAACATAAGTACACATGACAGTGACAATTGGGCAGCAGATAAGCATTTTCGTAGGGCGCATGATACTTCGAATGATAAGTTCAAAGCGGGCAACATCCAGGGCGAGCATAGATTTGTAGTCTGGGTTGCTCGTCTCGCGCCTCAAACGTTCTGCCTTTCTTTCTAGTAACACTGCAGGGCATGTTTCCCTGAGAAATACAAAAGCGACGATAGTTACAACCCCGATCTAATATTGTTAGGGACTATTTCATTCTTTCAGAATAGGATTGTCCCAGTAACTCACAACAGTCGAGATAGCCCAGAACATCCACCTCCAACCAGCGATCTCCGTCACATAACCCCCAATGATAGGACCGATCATTGGACCTAGAACAGTACCTACAGACCATATCGACACCGCTTTCCCTCTCTTTTCTCGGGGCATGATGTCTGCAATAGTCCCAGAACCAATGGAAATTGTAGCCACCCCTGTAAATCCTGAAAGAAAGCGGAACGCTAACAGCATAGACTCATTCTGCGAGACAGCACAGCCAATGGTGAAGGCCAGGAACAGTACATTTGTGATGTTGTAAATGAGAACGCGGCCGAATAATTCACTCAGCGGCGCGAGCACCAAGGAACCGCAAGCAAATCCTAACACGAATATCGATACAACAAAGGTTGCGAATGTTGTAGAGGTTGTGTTAAATTCATGCATAATTTGCTGAACACCTGGCGCAAGCATGGAGGATACAAGAGGCCTAGTAAGTTTAACTGGTTTCCGATTACTTGATGGATGGCCACTTAGCCCGAGGCCTACTCACACAAGGAAACTGATCAGAGAAATAGTGAGAATGTTGGTCCATTTTCGCTTTGGAGACCAGTTCTTGGGATTTTCTTGATCCTGGTCTTCTGGCTCATCCCACCATACCTTGAATTCGTTGCGTGGTTGGGGCCCTATACCGCCGCCATTTCTCTTCTCATTTGACTCCAATGATACTGAAGACTGGGCTGCACAAGATTTTGCTGCTGACTTGGTGGTTTTTCTGACATCTTCTACCTGTGCTACTTTCGTCAATTATGGAAGATGAGAAAACTAGTGTTGAAACTCACATAGAGGTTGTTCTAGTGAAGGATGTTGCATACTGAATCGACATGCCGGTAGCAATAATCCGTCTGAGCCTGTGAAATGACTTGGGGGAAAAAAATCTACCCCTTTTCTATTGGAAAAATTTAAAAAGGACATCAGTTTAGGTGATAGAAGCCTTGCTGTTACTATAATGACTTATGCATGTCTGTGTCTGTTTGCCTAAGCCGGGGGCCAGGGTGGGGCAGTAGCTGATGCAAAACAACGCAAATTTGCTCAAATAGGCTCTTAAAATACAAAATAGCCCAATTATCTATTTCATAACCTTCGCATTACTAAAGATCGCCAGAAATCATTCCATGAAGCGACTCCAATTACCTAGTTATGGCGAGAGGATGGATAAGGTGGCATACATCACGTCAATGTAAATTTCATATCGACGCAATGTTTACATCTACATTTCTACTGTGTGCAGCAAAGAGAAAAGGTCTGAAGAAGCCATTGACACTTCCACAAAGGAAAAAGATAGTGTGAAGAAGGCTTCAAACCTTCAATGGAAACTAGGAAGTCTTGCGGGTGAAGTTTCCCATTATTCACAAGTGTTGATCTCACCTTCTTAAGTATTTATAGATTGAGAAATAAATATTCACTGACTGGTAGCTTTGACCCCAACTGTACAGTATTTCTGTGTGCACAATTAAAAAATCTTACCTTCTACAACAACTCTACTCAAACTTCAAGAAAGTACAAAACACTATGGAATACTCTCAAGTGACCGCCAAAAAGGTTGCAGGATGCTTGGAAACCATGTTCTCGATCCTGAGAGAGACTGTGTGTTCCACCTCACGCGCAAACCAAAGAGAGCTGGAAATCAAAGCGCCTCAACTGCAGCCAACGAGAATCTTGTTCAACATACTATTATACTAGTCTAGGTTTCTTCAATGTATCTAATACTCGCATCAACTGAATTCCAAACGATGCTCCAGAATAGTCATTTCAAAGATAGCAAAGAATCACATCCCAAGACTGTCATCGAAATTGAGCCTCCACATGGTGATCCTGATGTATTGCTGATCATCTTTAACATCGTCCACTGCCGATCAGCAGCACTACCACGAGAGATCGATATAGCGAAAGTATATTTGGTTTTCATGCTGGTAGACAAATATAAAATGCATGAGTCGGTCAGGTACTTTGTTATCGGATGAAGCATGGCAAAGAAGTGCATGCTCGATTTTTTAAGCTTAACACCAAAGCGATGGAGAAGCAATCATTGCGGATGCACCTCTTGTGGCTCGTAATTGCTAGGGTTTTTGATATACCTTCTACCTTCTAGAAAGTATCTGGGCTGCTGCGGAAGCCCAGCGGGCGGGTTCCTGATCCTTATAGGGCCGCATTGGGTGGGCTGCGAAAATGAAAAGGTCAGAGCAAAGTAAATAAGTGGGGAAAACGGAGATTTTTACAGGGTTTAGTGTTATGTGTTAGTCATGTGACAGTCCTTGGCAACCCATTGGGTACCCAGTGACCCAGTGGGCGGGACAAGAAGTTGAAAACCCAAAAGTATCTAAGAACCTCGTACTATCCCTCCCCATGAATACAGGTTAAATTTTTGTATAGCAAGACGTAGAAAAAATTAACCTTTATTCATAGGGAGGGATAGTAGAGGCTTGAGATAGTGATGTTTCAGATGTCTTGCATGAAACTGGATTAGAAATGCCAAATAGTCTTCTACAGTTAATTGGTAAGTGTCTTTGTCGATTTTTATTTGTCAATACAATTGCTAATAGGATTGTTTGAATACATGAACTTCCTACGTCACCGCCTGTTAGAGCATCTCTTCTTACAACTTCATAAGTTGGTCGAAATATTTATAAAACCAGACAAGAACATGTCTTGTAAGGCTTATATAAAGACCGAAGAAGCTACTAGTTCTTCAGCTGATCTTCGACCACGATACAACAACATATTACTAGTATCAGTCGTTTCAAGTATAGAGGATCCAGTCATGCGTCCGTCTTTCCCAAATTTTCACCGGATATACATTCACAGATCTAGTTTCTCGGATTCGGAAAATTAAGTATCAGTCAGTCTGCTTGTTCTATAGTGAACGACTTTATACCCAAAAATCCACTAGCGGATGCAATATGTAATGTTGAGGATGCAATCGGAGAATTTATAGTACTTTGCGATAACCTCGAGGGTCTTTTCAAAGGAATAGACTTTTATAAAGTGAAAAGATATAACCAAGAAGTATTTAAAGTAGTGGAACAAAGTTGTAACGAAACTACTAACGAAAGTGAATGACCTTAGAATTTTCAACTAAAGAAGACTCTAAGATCTCAAGAGCTTATGTACAAGTAGGTGTCACGTGTGGTCACGTAAATCACGTGCTCAAAGCACATGCATACTAGGCGTTCAGGAAGCCTGCCTGGTACACGGGTACTTAGGCCTGAGTCTTAAGACATCAACATGCGATTCGTAGAGCTCGTCAGGTCAACCTTCTTGTACTTAATTCAACCTATATTCTCCGAACTAAGCCTATAAATTTCCTGACCATTTCTTTTCTAGAAGATATTTCAATGATGGTTTATATAAACTCCGAATCTGCCCGCAATAAAAGTACCTAGAAAAATCCCGCTTAGAACTGATAAGAAATAGCCAACATTCATTGTCATGACAGCAAGCATTCTATCAATTACAGTTAGCTGAGTGGTTCAGGATATTCAATTGACATCCAAAAAGATTCAAGTGAAGTTTTACTAACAATAAATACCCAATCCCACTAATGACCACTTCAAATGTCGCACGAAAAGTTTCGTTGGCAACTCGGAAAGGGTGATGGTGCCATTCTGACTTTAGTTGCCGAGCCGCGGCTTTTACGACTTCTGGGTCGCCCTCCTGAGAGCCTAACGGCACGCTTCTACCCTCTAATCTTGTGTCAATAATTGCGCATTTGACGGCGTGGAGGATTCGGTGAATAGTTGCAAGCGCGATCAGGAATATGCATGTGCCGGCGTACGGGCCATCACCGGAGGGAGTCCAGGCGGTAGAATAGAGAGGCGTTGTAACAGACTGGAAGAACACCATGGCCATTTCTCTTGAGGTCATCACAGTTGAAGAACCGGAGGACATGTCCATGCCATCTATGCCTGTCGACGTAGATATGGCGCTTGACGAGGTCATCGTCATGCCCGACATCGTCGTCGATGTTGTCATAGTCATACCACTCATATCCATATTGTGAACACTGATAGAAGATCTTTTTATTTGCAGTGGTAATTTGAAAACAAAGTGCAAAGATGCAAAACGCAGTAGACAAGAGAATGTAAATGCAAGAGTGTTTATTAAAGTAGAACCCAAGTGTTTAAGCTGAGGTCAGTCGGTGTGCCAAGCTGCCGGTAGCGTCCCACAAAACGGGGACGACTTGTAACGGTTAGTACATATACATGAATATTGCTCTAGTCTAGGCTGTTGCCCATAGACCTCTTTAGTGGTGACAATACATAATGCAAGTGTGAGAAATGTCAGATTTTGGTCTAACTTGTCTGATTATTCCCTTGCCCGCCAAAAATGCACACCACCCCCCTGCTCATCAGGGTTTTCTCTAATCAGATAGCTAAGATTTGTTGAAAACGTGCCTTTTGTATCTTCAGACAAGTACGAAATACTCAGACTCAGAGATCTGATATCCAGAAGAGAGAGCTAGATAGGGTAAGGTAGTCCTCATATCCTCAAATTTTCTCTGATTTTAGTATCAAGGATTGACTTAATTCTTTCATAACACTTGGAATACACTAAAATATGCCTGGAAGCACTTATTTTGGCTTGTGTGCATAGACCACCTGGGTGGTGTGGTGTTTATGGTGGTTCAGGGGATAGAACATAGATTCCAGGGTTTCGTTGCATATGAGCCTTCCTAAAGGCGTGGACAGCCATTCAGAGCACAAGAAATCTGCGCAAAAATGCGCATAATATGCGCATAACATGCGCAATGCGTGGGTTCCCGGTAGGTACTGAAAGCTCTGTACAAAAATCAAATCAAAGAATCAGAGCGCATCTGATCCCTCAAATGGCTTATTTGTATCAAGGTAGATAGTTACCAATTAGCACCCAATCAATGTATATACTAGGGAGACAGATGTTTATTAGGTTTGTTGCGATGGATCTTAGTAATATCTAGTACTTGGCTTTAAAATCTTATTTTCTTGAACACATAATCTATGTACGAAAGTATATAGCAGTGCTTCAAAGACTAGTCCTACGAAGAAGTGACATACGAAGACAGCTACTACGATCGATTTCCATAAGAATTCTCCTTCTTCCATACACTTGTCCTTGTAAGAAAGGTCGCAGAAAGCGGCAAGAATTGATCCACATTTGCAGCTTATCTGAGGATTAGCATACACCTAGTAATGCACAAATCAATTGCGCGACGCAACACCCCATGGCTTGACGGTCCGTTGGTGTTCTCAGGAAACTACCGAGAATATGAGTGCACATTAAACGACACCTGGCAGTGCGACTATCAGCAGGGCTATTGGAGATTCTGGTACGCCGCCATGCCATACAAGCACACAGCAACTGAGTGAAGAGTCAAGCTGATGAATTTCTAGGTACGAAGCCGATCACAGATATGCTTTGCCAACAATCGCCTTCTTTCTTTCTGTGATCATCGTCTTCACTATAGCCTACGTTGTAGTCGATGTTTTTCCTCGAAGATTGCTCCGGACAGGAGTAATGACCAAGGCGAGGGCATTATTTCGATATATTTCTTACCGAACAATTAGAATCCCACTGCTGGATTGGAACTCAGCTCCCGTTGGCCTTTTGATGCTAGCAGCTGTCGGCATAATATTCTTCTTTAGCATGACCCTCGGCCCAAAACCGTACTACTGGCCAACCTCTGATGGAGTCGACTACGGATCGTCACCTCCTATCGCAACCAGAGCAGGATGGATGGGACTGGCTTGTATGCCATTCGTCTTTGCTACAGCGGGGAAGGCCAATCTCATCACGTTTTGTACTGGCGTGTCACACGAAAGGCTTCAGGTGTTCCATCGTTGGATTTCCTACGCTTTTTTCATCCTTTCGCTAATTCACACCTTTCCCTTCATCATATATAATTTTGAGATGGAAATGATGTCTGATATGTGGAATGAGACAGTCTTTTATTGGACGGGAGTGGTCGCACTCGTCGCTCAAGCATGGCTGACTTTCGGCTCGTGGGGCCCGTTGCGGTGAGCAAAACTTTTACTGGACTTAGCTATTGAGTTTAAGCTAATAATTAAGATAGAAGTTGGTGTTATGAATGGTTCAAGTTTTCTCACTTTATGGCTGCACTAATATTTACGCTATTCTTCTTTTTCCATTGCGACGCTACATTGACAGCATGGTATGCATTCTCAGTCTCTGCAAATCCTCATAAACATATATTCACCTGAAGGAAATGCTGATCGCTTTTAGGGACTATTTCGTTGCTACTGGCGTAATGTTTGCTCTATCATGGCTATACCGTCAGACTCGTATTTATTTTGAATATGGGCTGAACCATCGTGCACAACTGAGTCGCACCTCGAACGGCTTCGTGAAAGTCAGTATACCAACAAAGGCAACTTGGACAGTGGGCCAGCATTACTTTATCCGCTTTATGGCACTTGGTATACATGCTTGGACAATTCATCCTTTCACTGTCTGCTCTCTTCCGTCACAGGGTATGAGTGGCCCCAAAGATGGAAATGAAATGTTGTTCTTTATTAGACCTCAGGGTGGATTCACATCTCGGTTGGCCGACTTTGCTGAATCTAATCCAAATGCTAAGATAAGAGTGCTTCTTGATGGGCCTTATGGTGGTGTAGTGCCTAAAACTATCACAGACAATCAGAATTTGCTTGTTATTGCTGGCGGATCAGGAGCTGGTTGGACATTTCCCTTTATCTCAGCTTTTCTGAAACGCTGTTCTACTCGAGAATTTGCTACAGATGTAGAATCATATCCATCTCTTAGAGTTATTCTAGCTGCAAGAGAACTTTCGACTGTGGAATGGTTTAAAACCGAAGTTCAGCAACGACTCAATTCACTACCAATGGTTAACACCTCAGCTCTCAAAGTTGAGATATACTTTACAGGATCTGAAGCAACGGAGCAGAGTTTGGCATCTGAGCAGCTACCGGTTACACAAAATGATTCTGAGAAGGTAGTAGACCTCGAGCAAAGCCGAGAGAAACCAATAGTACCTTGTGCACAAGAGGTCCAGCGTATTCAACAACGATGCTCAAGACCTGATTTAAATACTATAGTGACGGAGGAAGCTGGGGCAGTTAGTCGGACTCAGGAATTGAGTGTTTTTGTATGTGGACCATCGAGTATGCAGAACGATATTTCCAACACCGTAGCTCAGAAGCAACTGGTTGTAGCGAAGAGAGGCACTGGAAATATTTATCTCCACCTGGAACATTTTTCTTGGGCATAAGCATATATTTTTTTAGGCTTGATTTGGCTGGTTGTCTCTCTACATTTCAGCCATGTCACTTCCTTATACATCAGTAACCGTTTACTTGTAAGCTTTAGCTTTTATAACATATAACAAGTTTCCTATAATAGATCACAAAGACACTTTTCACCGAGCGCCCCCCTCCCTTTCCCCCTTTCCTTCTCACCCCACCAATAGAAGTCGCTCCAGTGATAGATGAGTATATACATCGAAAAAAAAAAAACGGAGGACAGAAGAGCATTTATACTCTATCCATCATCATCTTTCCTCAACCGCTCGCTCCATTCACCGATCATCAATTCCCTACACAAAATTACACTTTGCCTTGTCTCAATACTGTGAAACCAAATATAAGCCTAAATTGTTACTTCTCTAGAAGTGGCGTCACTTTTGGAGTTTTCACAAATACTCTACGGAAATATATAAAATTCTAACGATAATTGACATTCTGAGACGATATAAGATAAAGTAAATAAACTAGACAAAAAGGAAAAATCAGTGTTCCCCTCAAGGAAAGACTAAAGCGAGAAATCTTCACGTCCACCTCGTAGAGTTATTATCATCAAAACACTAATACAACTGTGTGGACGACGGACCGTACGATGTTCTGTACAGGCCGGCCGGAACATCCGGTTTTATATAACCACTATATCGCGGCTGTATATACAATAGTGACATGTGTATATAACAACTGTGATGATTCTGACCAAATTATCACGATGCTACATAAGAACATGACCTCCATGGGGGTGAGTCAGACATCAAGCATGCAAGCATGTATTAGCATACACGTGATCAAGCACATGATCTCTTCCTGTATATAAGCCTTCGGATCCTTATGATCCTCTTAGC
>LNKV01000052.1:221788-238684 GCA_001465935.1 Clarireedia homoeocarpa | reverse complement strand
TTAAATCTATAAACTTTTATATATTATATTATATTAATATTAAAGTTTAAACTTTTAATATAATATAAGTCTTTTAAACTTAAAGTCTTTTAACTACTATATAACTAGATTATAATATTTTATTATAAAAATAATAGTAATAATAATAAAATAACTTTAAAATTAATAAAAATTAAAATTTAAAAATATATATTTATAAATAATAAAATAATTATTAAAATAAAAAATATAAAAATATAATTATATTTAAATCTTTTATTAGTATATTTATATTTAAAAAAACTTTATTTTAATTTTATATTATTATAATCTTTATAATTATTTAATTAGAAAATTTAAAGTTTATATATATTATATATTTTAACTTTAACTTTAATTTAACTTTTAATTTATTTTTTATATAAAATTAATTTAAAAAACTTTTTATAATATTATTAAATTTTATAAACTTATAAAAATATCTTATAAATCTATTAAATATTTAAAAAAGTTATTTTCTTATAAATTTATAAAGTATTCTTATAAGTTTATTAAATATTTATATTAATTTATAAGAAACTTTTATAAAGTTATAAGAAAATAACTTTTTTAAATATATTAAATTAAAGATCTTTTAAATATTAATAATCGAAATCTTAAATAGAAAATTTAAATAAATATAATAATATATTATATTAATAATTTTAATATAAGTAATCTATTTTAAATAAATATATTTATATATCGATATATCTATTATTTATATATAAATATAATTAAGAATTTATCTTTATTATAATTATAATATTTCTAATTAAACTAATAAACTATCTTGGTTTCTATAAACAAATAGCTAACAACGTCTTCAGTATATCAAGCCAACCCCGAACTTCTACCCTTAACTAAAATAGCGAACCAAACTCAAGACTACGGTGGGCTCAGAATCACTTTGACATCGGAATTTGACTTCATTTGAGATGATCAAGGCAGCGGCTCGAGAAGAGACATGTCATTTTTCCATGCAAAATCTCAAGGAGATCTATCACCCTTGGGGAGCTACGCCATACCCGCTTATGGAGATATCAACGGAAAGAGAGCTGTTCTACTGGTTGGGCCAAGTCCTGATCAACCCTTGTTAAAGGCCCCCGCGGTAGTAAGGCCAGTCAGCTACATACAGGTCTGGAATGACACTGGTTCTGGACCAAATTTAGATTGTGCGATCTGGAGGCCAGTTGCTCCACCTGGCTATGTAGCGATGGGTGATGTTGTGGTACGCGATGAGGTCAAACCACCCACTTTCGACAAAATCTGGTGCTTGCGTGTCGACCTTACTAGGATGTCTAGCTACGAAGCGAGTGATATCTGGAACGATGCAAACTCCGGAGCTCCAGTTGATTGCTCGTGCTGGAAAATTATCACAGAATCTAACGGCGTGAACGGTTCCGAGCTTCTCCCTGTCCCCCCTGGCACCTTTCGAGCGCGAAATAGCTGGACCAAGCCCGAAACATTTTTAGCGGTTGTGCCTCTACTGAAAGTCCCAAACCAATATGTCAAATTCACATACGACTTGCCAAAGGTCACACCAACTACAATACCCAGGACTGGAGACAAATTTGGCCAACAGGAACAATGCCATGTCACCTTGCCTTTTATCTCATTCCTCCCAAATGACGATGAACGCAGTCTTGCCAGGATCACAACGCCTTTCTACACTATCAACCGTTCCATTGCTTGGGATGTCGAGGGTGTCTGGGTCAACGATAGCGCTGGAGCCTACAAGCGCGAGAAGAAAATCACATTTGCTATAACCCAGACGCAAAGCTCACAGATGACACAAACTGCTGGTGTGTCTATCTCGGCCTCTTATGGTATCGCGGGTTTTGAAAGTGGTATTACACTCAACTACCAGTTCACCCAGACCAATTTCACATCGTTCACCGAGTTCACTGAGCAAAAAGTCACTGAGTCGTTTGATGTCCCAGCGAAAACTGCTACAGTCTTGTTTAGCAAGCATATCTGGCTGAGAGCGACAGCTGGGGACGGCACTGTAGTTAGTCAGATTGAGATGGCAGCTAATGACGATGTGCATTTTGGTGGATGCAATCTTTGATGCAATATCAAAGGCTTGGAAACTTTCGGGCTATAATATAAGAGCACAACTCCGGGTATGACTTTAATGATGGAAACATGTTTATTTTCTTATTTTCTTTGTTGCTATTTAACGTACACCTAGTGTTGCTAAGTAATTCTAATTGAGATATTGCTAATAAGGAAAGTCATCAAGGGAATTAGGTTAGTTATCTTGTGCTACTGAAGTTTAGGTATATGACTATAGCGACCTTAGGTTCAGAGATTGGATAGGTCAATCACAGTAGAACACTATTGTTAAAGCTATATGATTCTAAAGAGCAGATGAATCTCAAATACCAAAGCAATTTAACGCCCTCGATATCGTCATGGTCGCAGTGTCTCATAACTTTGACTTACATCCAGCTAGTAGAGGTAGGCTTGAGGGATGGCCAATCCGATTTGGCAACCCACTGGAACCACTTGAGGACAAAGGCGGTCAGGGTAAGGATATCGGTTACTAGCTAGATGCATAATTTATTTAAGCCGACTTTCGCTTGGCAGCCCCTATGGTTTCATTTCAGTTCTCGCACTTAACTTATTCGCTGAGTTTCAGTACCCAGCTTCATTTCTACGCGCCCGAGCATGCTAGGATCATAGAAGGCTGCAAACATCCGCCATCATCTTTTCGTCGTCGCTGGAAATCACTCTTCCGATGTGATAATTTGCGTTCTTACACCGCATGTGCTCTGATTCACCAGATTGAGGGGCTTACCAATCTCATGGCTTGCTGCCTGAGGTGACTGCGGCCAACTGTAAAAAGCTCAGCTAAGCAAAAGTGTTTATGAAACGTAGTTAAGATTATTATAATAATTTAAATCATTATGAGTAATAGATAATTTTTCGTTTGAAATAGCAAACTTTTAAATTTCTCTAGCTATAGTTATGTTTTAAATAACCTTGAAACAATAACAAATATCTTAAATCTATCTCCACCGCTCTTTTGGGGTACACCGAGCAAAAGACTTAGACTGTTTGGGCCCAATTTATATCAAACAGCATAGAGGTTTAGAGTACAAATGGGGTACAAGATTCTCCCTTTCACCAACAGCAATTCTCACAAATGCATTTTCCATCCCTCTTTAACCATTGATCATGAATCTTCCTAAATGGCTGAGGGGGGTGACCCCTAGTCCAGTGCAGGCGAAAGAAGTTGAGACTGATGATGTCTTCCCCGTCCACCCTTTCGATGATATCAAGACATTTCGACGTATCATGCTTGGGTGGACAATGCGCTTCAATGATGTTCTCGATGCCGAGAAGTTACATGATTCATTGACTAAGCTCCTACAGATTGGGGACTGGAGAAAACTTGGAGGCCGTTACCGATTGACCGTGAGTATTCGCCATGAATTATATTTGGACATGAAACAAGAACTGACGTTAGCCAATTCTAGCCTAACGGCAAGCTGGCTGTTCATGTACCCAGGGAGTTCACTCTAGAGCGCCCTGCCGTTCGCTTTTCCCAGTGCAAGTTTGATATACCCATTGCCGAACACCCGCTTGCAAGCCAGCTACCAATAGCAACGAATCAACCCTTTACACAAACAACTACAAATAAGTTTCGTTCTTTTGTCGCTCGGGCTGATGCCCCAAAGACAGTGGACGATTTACTACATCGTGATGAGCCGCTGATATCCTTACACATCACTTCCTTCCTTGATGCAACGCTTGTTGGGCTCTTAGTCCCGCATACTATGACTGACATTATGGGCATCTCTGCAATTATGGAAGCATGGACACTCATCCTTGCAGGCCGTCATGCTGAGGTTTTACAATTACATGGTGCACGAGATGATATTATTGACGAAATCATCAAATTTTCAGACGACGAACAACAGCCATTAATCCTAGCCTCTGAAGAGATCACAGGCCTCAACTTGTTAAGGATGGGCTATCATTTCTTCCGGGATCTATATTTGGGCCCAAAGCCGCAAGCAAAGACAATTTATCTGCCGCAATGGTTTGTCTCGCAGCTTTGGCAACGTGCGAACGAGGATTTGAGCCCTACGCATACAGGCGAAAAGCCCCCATTTATCAGTGAGGGTGACGTCCTTGCCGCCTGGATTGCTCACGCAGTAGCAGATTCGCCTTCGTCACAGCACCGGCCTATTGATGCATTTGTTATTGCCGACTTCCGCCGCCTCAAATCTTTCTTCACTCCAAGAATTCCCTACGTGCAGAATTTACTTGTTTACACCCATGCTCTCTTTTCAGTCAAAGAAGTGTCGCAGAGTACTTTGGGTCATTGTGCATACAAGATTCGAAAGGACATCCAGCAACAAGTCACAGAGCACCAGGTGTCGACTTGGTTACGAAAATTGAAGACACTGGGGTATCCAGCCATTCCTCCCCTGTTTGGTAAGCCTGATTCCGTGATATTGGTGATTACCAACTGGACCAAAGCCAATTTCTTTGAAGTTGTCGACTTCAGCCCCGCTATTGTTCGCAGCGAGACTCTTATAGACAGAAGCATGAACCTGCGAGGCAAAATTGTTTACCATAATTCTCAGGTAATGGTGAACGATCGATATCAAAGGAGAAATTTCGTCAATGTTCTTGGCAAGGACTTGGCAGGTAACTATTGGCTCAAGGCATCTTTGACACCAGATACCTGGAAAAACTTAGAGAGAGACATGAAGCAAGCAGGCGTTAAGAGCTAGACATGTTGGCTATGGGATTGATTCGAAACTTTACACATGGTATTTCTGAACTGGCAAATATATATCGAGGAGAGTAATGATAAGATGGAGGGAACTTGATTATATAGAAGTAGCTATAAGGTAAGGGTTATGGCCACCGCTCGTGGGACATCTCTAATTTATCTTTGATTTTGACTACCTTTACTTTAACAATTAAATATTAACTAAGTATATAATTTAAATTGAAGATATAAATCAAATAATTATAATTATATTCTCTGGTTTATATATTAATCTTTTAATAAATAAATAGAAATCTTTAAAATCAATTTATTAAATCTATTTTAAAAAAGTAAATAAATATATATTTATTATTAAAACTAGATATTATAATAATTAATTAAATTTATATAGTTTATATTTTAAATTTATATAAATTTATATTTTAAATTTATATAATTTATAAAATAAATTTAAAAATTAAGAAAATAAATTAAAATAATAAATTATAAAAATAATTATAAATTTAACTAGTTTTTTTATTTATAAATAATTTAAATAATTTGAAAATCAAGAATTAATATTATTATTATTATCTTTATTAAATTAAATAAAAAATAATTAAATTAAATTATTAATTACTTTATTTTAAAATTTAATAATATATTTAATTATAATATAAATTATTATAAATTAAATAAGTTATAAATTCAAGAATATTTAAATTAAAAATTTATAAAATATAATTAAAATTAGATTTAAAGACTTTTTAATTAAAAAAAATTATAAAATTTATAAAAAAATTAATAAAAAAACACTTTTTAAAAATTAGAAATTAATTAAAAAAAATTAAAATTAGTTTTTTAATAATAAATTTATATAATAAAAAAATTTAAATTATATAATTTTATAAAATAATATTAATAAATAATAAAATATAATTAAATTTTAAAAAAATTATTAAAAAATTTTAAATAAATTACTTTTTATAAAAAAAAATTAAATTATATATTTAAAATTTTAAATTTATAATTAATAAAAAAATAATATTATATTTATAATAATTCCGACCGAATTATTATAATATTATATAAGAATATAACTTCTTTAAAAATAAATTAGATATTAAATATATATTAATATATATATAATTAATTATATAATCTTTTTTTATATATAAGTTTTTAAATTTTTATAATTTTTTTAACTTTATAATTATTAATTTTAAAATTATTTAATATCTTTATTAATAGTTTTATTATATTATTAATAATTTAATTTATTNTTTATAATTATTAATTTTAAAGTTATTTAATATCTTTATTAATAGTTTTATTATAATATTAATAATAATTAATTATTTATAAAAACCTATTAATTATATTTAAACTATATATATAAATTATCCGACTTTATATTATTAAAATTAAAAGTATTTTATTTCTATTTTATAATATTATAATATATTTAAGAGACTCTTAAAGTTAAATATAAAATATCTTTTTATACTCGGATTTTCATTAGTATTATAACGATTCCGGCTGAATCGTATATATAAGCTAGTGTATACACGTGATACGCTCGCCTATATAAGAGCCTATCTCTTCCAGCCTGTAGTTAGCTCTTCAGTTGATAATTCTAAGGTCGTTCGATTCTCTTCGCAGACGTGTCGTCACAGGTACCCGTTGTTTTCCATACCCTGGTATCCATCAGAATCCACCTCCCCTCCGAATATATAAGCTCTCAACAATCCTCTAAAAAAACCTCAGAGAACATGTAGCATAGACATCAAAACAATAAATCTGCGTATCCGATATGGTGATGCGTTCTTGAAGACGATATGCGGTTTAAGTTGGTCATAGCAACATCGTACGATGCATCCACATCTCGGTAAAACCCTTTCGCCATCAGGCTACCGCAGATCTCAGCCTATCATCCCTCCTGCATGCCTCGCAGCAATTATACATCATCAGGCTGTGGTACCTGAACCCAAGGGAAATTAGTCCCGACAAGCGCCGGGCCCAACCGTTGGAGGGTAGACCAAATGACGAATAAAAAGTGACACTAGCGTGCCTCTTCGCTGTTGAGCCTCATCCCAAAGCTCTGGCCCAACAGCGGTCAGTGGCGGCGGTTCCGGGGTCCTTCAGCCGCATCTGGATTCTGCTAGCCGCCGGCTTTGACATTGCGAGGTCTGTGCCGGCTGCCAGCAGAAGGAGAGATTGGTGCTAACGTTCAGGCTACCGGTGCACTTGTTCCGACGTACAAGTGATGCCGAGTTTCTCGTCTTAACTTGTTGGTTTGTTCTGCATTTAACATTTAGTGAAGATGCTGAGACTTCTGGCATTCTGTGAAGAGAATGTCGCCAGGCTGAAGCCAAAGCATGCAAAGGCTTGAAAATAGTTGAATTTCCAGGATGGCACAACAACTATTATAAGATCTTGAACGTCTCCAGTTCCGCCTTCTCATCCAGCACCCACTCATCTCGTTCCAACTTGTACCCAAAATGCTCCATCCCACCTTCTTCCGACTCCCCAAACCCCTCCAACCTCCCCACCCGCGTATACTCCCCGGGACGCCCTACAATCGGTCTCAACACCAGCCCCTGCAACGATGCATTCTTGAAATACGCTACCGGCGTCCACATCTTCGTCGCCATAGTCCTTATGGGCAGGAGTACAATCTCATCACTCGTCACGTCAAAATCCTCCTGCGTGTCGAATTGCAGCACGCACTTGAACGTCTGACAGGAGTGATACATAGCGTTGATCCTCATCAGCTCGGGGAAGGGTTCCAGTTTGTCGCATTTGTGCCGCACGGCGGGTGCGCGGAGGGTGATGGACGCGTAGAGGATTTCGCTCAGGGGGTTGTTGTCTTTGTTTTCGATGTGCAGGTCGAGGACTGTGGCGCGGTAGGTCAGGGTGTCGAGACCTAGAGAGCCGTTGCGGCCGGCGATTAAGAGCGGTGTGACTGCTTCGTTGAGGGATGCCCAGGACCAGGTAGGAGCGCGGTAAGACGCTGGTCGTTTTGCGATGCCGCGAGAGGTGTGAGCGAGGCGCCAGGTCAATGTCTCCAGGATGGAAGATTTCCACAGGCCTGCCACGAACTGATCCCCAGTGAGTTTCTGGAAGAGCTCTGCGATACCCGCAATTGCGATGAGTTTGTCGCTGGGATAGGACAGCATACAAGCGCTGTAGTCCTCCATTATTCTATGCCACCATCTAGCCAACTGCTCGTCCAGAATACCCTTGGTTGGAGGGGAGTAATCCAAGCTTGTTTTGGGAACATTTCCCGACTCCGGGACGTACCAATGGCTACCGTAAAGATCCGGCATGACGTCGGGGAAAGCCTCACAGGAAAGCTTGGAGTCGCATTGCCATAGGACTTGATGATCGGTGAAGTAGAGAACTCGATGCGGAAGTAGTCGTTCCTGAACGCACCAGCCGCGGTTGAATATCGGACACCTCTTCAATTGCTGGTTCCAAGTGCTCCTCTCTAGAAAGTTCAACTGCCCGGTTGTGTTTTGTACTTTTTGGAACCAAGCGCTGGGGGCTGTGCCGTATCGCAGATCGTCTATGCTTCTGTCCCGGAATAAACCGCCGTCTGCGTTTGTGGACGCTGCTGCGGCTACTGTGCAATATGAATTGGAGTAGATGGCTCGCATGTTGAGGCTTTCAACCTCCCAGTCGTCCACCGAGTCTTGAATAATGCAGAGAGAATCAATCCAGATATACCGAATTGATAGTTGACGTGCAAGTGCGACGCAATCTTTGAATGTCTGTGGAAGTTCAGAGATCGGGACACCTTCCTTGAGTTTCTCAATAGTTGAGGTTGTCAGCTTCAACGTAATAGAATCGCCCCAGACATAGCTCAGAGCGATATAATCACGGGACCCGATGGGCATGTCGCCAGTGTTAGAGTGAATCAGCCTGAGTTTGTCGCTTCCTTGGTTTCCAATGTCTAAAACTCTGGTAGGCATAAAGTCGAAATCGCCTTGTGCTGCCCCGCATTTTGGATGATTTCGTTCACAGTCAGCTATCCATTTCTTCACCGTGTCCGTGGTAGTGGGCGATGAAGTCGAAGGCCCGAGGTGTGAACTCAGAGAGAGCACCTTGGCATCTAACTGCACTTAGTCACGAAGCGAGTTTAGCACATCAAGAGCACCTCACCTTCCGCTGGAAAGAAAGCAAACTCGTATAAGCTGCTAGTGACGGCCGTAGTTGTTCTCTCCCAACACCAATTGATTTCAAGGCAGTATGGTTGGTGGTCGAGTTTAGTCCACGCATAGGTGCCGAATCTCGCGTCGTCCGTGCCCACAGTATGAGGGCGTGTTTGATGCTTGACAGAGGCTAGGCTGAACATGCGCTTGCATATGAAACAGCCCAGCTCGACGGCCGCGAGAACCTCGGGAAAGGTGTTGTGGTGGTCGAAGCTGTCTGATCTGAACACGCCGGGTTTGATTTTGAACTCGTTGTCCAGCGCTGATTGGCATTTTGAGCAGAGGACTTCGGCGGTACGTGAGATACTTTTGTCCCCGTCCATGTCGCCCAGACTTGTGTCAGTCAGGCCCGGGGAGCCAGGAAAATGTGGTAGGGGCAAAGAGTGGTGCAGAGGCCAAAAAAAACGGAATGGATGGTGTGCTGAGAACTGAGGTGAATTTAAGGTTGTCGGTTTCAAAACCTCAAGACCGTTGTCTTACACAGCGTCGTCGAGGAAGTTGGTGGCTGAAGATCAGACCCCCGACTCGGACTCAGACTCGACAAGGCTGGGCTAGCGCTAATTGATTGATTGATTGATTATTTAAGCGCTGGGCTGGCCACGTGCTTATAGCACGTGCCACTGAACCTCCCGGGGGGTATTCAGCGTGCCTGCGTAGCTATATACAATTTAAATACATAATTACCAGACAATTCGGACGTATTACTGCGGCAGCCAGGCAGGGGGATACTGTTATGAGCATCTTAAACTTATATAATGTACCTAGAGGCTATATATTTTCTGTCGGTAGATATTGTAGAATAAGGAAAGGGGGAGAGGGGAGATTAAGATAGACTCGAAAGAGAGGGGTAGTATAAAGAGAGATCTAAAGATATATAAAGAAGCGGGTTCTTATATACTATTTAATAAAGACTTTTATACTTTTAATAATATTTAATATTTATTATATAAAGTTCAAGTAATATACTAAAATAAAAAGATTAAAAGATAGTAATATTATTTTATAAATAATAAAATAGTTTAGAGAATTATCTTAATTATAATATTAATAATAAAAAGTTATATTTTTATAATTAAATCTTTTATAATAAACTTTATAATTTCTATATTTAAATTTAATAACTAGTAAATATTTTAAAATAAAGTAAGAAAAAATAAATTCTATTAATATTTTTATTATAAGAATATTATCTCAGTGTTGCGGTTTGCCCCCCCGAGTTTAGCGGCCGCCGCAACAGGCAAGGTGCGTGCACGGGCCGGCCGCCGCTTTCAACATCTATAAAAGTTCGTGCTCCCCTCTTCTCAACCATCTTCTTCCTCAATCCTCTCCTAACACCCCTCTTTCGGCCGCTTGACCTCGTCATACGCCATCGGCTCCTCTCCTCTACTGAGACCCACTCAGTATACCTCATCACAGCTGAACAGCCTTGATACTACGGCCGGTTTGAAGCCAAACCCCTCGAACTTCCTCGATCTGCTACTTTGGAGTTCGATGCTTGTGACTGTTACGATGGCGATCGTTCCTCTAGATGGCATCTCATTGCCCGAGATACGAGCGTGAGCCCAACTCGCTGCCCTCGCCTCCTTCGCCTCAATACTACGTTATCCCAATCCTCACGGCAATACCTGCTCGGTGACCGCGATAGGGGAGACTTGCCCTTGGCATCATCTCTATACGATATGACCTGGCCAATAGAAGAAATGCCTCACGACGATGTGGCCAGCTTCCGTCTGATTGTGCTGTTACATTATACGTTGGGTAAGGATTTCGGTGAGCCCTTGAAGTCGGTGTGACGACTATATGCGCTATATCCCTGTATCCAGGCTGATCTGTAACGAGAAGGACCGATTTCTGCCAGACTCATGGCTATGGCAGATGACGATCTGTATGAAAATGGCAACGTCGCAGGCTCTCCTGAGCATTCTACGGACCGAATACGAAACGTCGGCGTTGGCAGAATAGATCACAAGCAGGCAGGCCAATATGGAAGATTACGAGAAGATAGATTATACGACCTCGGAAGGAGCTCGATCCGCAGTTCTTGCATATTGGAAGGATAGATCTTGTGATTGAGGTTGTTCCGAGGACCAATTGGCTCACAGAAGGACTTCCGCGGCGTTAGAATAGGCACAGCATAATCTACGCTGCGGGGTCTCATTTCTGCAAAGGGATAGTTGTTCGGGCTTAGCTACTCGGAAGATGGCTGTAAGCTGAATAGATTGGACTGATCATTCAAACCCCCTATACGTCACAAGCGTCTTCCCCCACCGACCCATCTCCAATCTCCCCTTACATCATTCTCACCGCAGCTGAAAATCTCGACAGCATTGCCTCTCTCAAACTACAAATCTCGATTTCCTACTATAGATTGCGATCTTCCGAGTATCGACGACGAAACGCTGGTGATTTAAGGCCTACGTCGCTTCATGGGTCTATAAGGGGTAGGTCGTATGATCTCGGAACAGGCTCTGTTCGGGGCCATGGTCATATTACAAGGATGGATCTTACATTGAGCTTGGAAGGGTCACAAGCTCAATATCCTATTTTTGATAGGATGGTTTGTTGCCGCCGGAGTGGATACACGGTCACCTGGAGCTGCGCAGTCTCGTATCTACAAAGGGAAGGTTCTTTTGGTATACTGGAGAGGCGAGAAGGGGCCATTGGGAATATGTACGCTTTGTCACCGATGACCGAGAAATGACATTAGGGATATGTCTTGCGCGAGAAGGGCTATGTCAGGATCAAGGTGTTGGCATCATGAGGGTGCGCGGAAGCTTGCAGAGGATGGCCTTTCTAGCGATCCAAGTCAACCTGCTACTGCGAATTCGACAATTTTGATCGCACGAGCCAAAGTGCACGCTGAGGTCCACATCGAAGTCCAATTCACCTCTGTCCTCCTTGCCGTTGCACGTCTCCAACCCCCTCGACTACATTCTCGACAGCGTTGCTGACGAGGGGCTTTTTTCGGTCTTCCCTGGCCCTCGCCACGTATCGTCTAATCGCAGAAATGCCTCACAATAGTGATGTACCTACTTGGTTGCTCAGCCGTGTTACGAATTGCTTCGTCGTAAAGCAGAACAAATCGGACAAGCTTTCCGCATTCCAAGACGAGTAATAGGCGGCGTATGCCTTGACTTGGGCTGATCTATGATGAGACAGGGCGATCTCCATCAAAGACGCTCTAGTCTCCTACGTATTGTAAAACAAACGGCCAAACACTGGCGGTTCAATAACTTGAGGCATACATGGATGGACATGGGTGGTTACAGGGGCCGTGGTAGGGTGTGGAAGTGGGTTGGTAGTGCGATATGCTTGATATTTCTGCCAGGATGTAGTTCTCTTGGAGCTGTTTATTTCTGTGATGGGAGCGTCCGCCGGTTATAGCCTGCATGATGGAGAGCTGAGGAGAGTCGCAGGTTGAAATAAGCGAAAGCATGACGAGAGTACGCAGAAGGCCCCAGAGAGTGCGTTTTAAGTAGGTAGCCCGAAAAATGCATTTAAACTTTTGTTTTCCCCGCTTCTGCTTTTCTGTATTCCTCATCCGAGCAATTCGACTTGATATTAGTAGCCACAGAAAGCAGGCAGTTTCCTGAATATCGTCAATCACTTTCACATCCCTCAAAATGACTTCTTTTCAACCTATTCCTTATACCTATATACCAACTGCCCCACGTTCCAAGAGGGCAACTCCTCAGAAGCAATGCATTCTTCCCACCGAGGAGCCACGTATTGAGTTAGGGAGAAGAAATGGCGATGACGATTCAGGCTATAGCTCGGAAGATCGAGGTACGCTAGCTCCATTTTTGAGGCATTGATATACTCTCCTTCTAGTGATAGTAACTGACCATTTTGTATAGAAATCAACACTGTTTACCATAGCGATACAGGAAACAATGCCGACGATGGATTCAACTTCGATCTTTCTACACGATATGGCCTATTGCAAGCGAACCCACAAGAGGTCTTGAGTTTGGGACAGAAGGTCCGGGATGATGAGATAGCTTTTCAGAGTATCGACAATAACGGTTCTATCTCAACAGAGACAATCCTTGATCCTCAATTATACCTGGGAGCCTTGATAGGACTTCCCCAAAGTCAGGATATTCAAGGTATGCATGTTAGCTCTTGATAACGATGATAAAACAATCTTCTGATCTCACATACTGCAGATATGGATTTGCCTGGTAACAGTGAAAGCAGGCAAGGCACACCTAAGCTATCAGCAAATCATACTCCTCCCGTTGTATTGGAAAGCAATCAGACAGAAAGTGAGAGAAGTCCCTTTAGCTGCCAAGCGAAGCAATTTGCAAAATCGGATGAGCAAGAGAATCTCTCAACAGGCGGCTCCCTTTCTCCTCATTCGGATTATCTAATCGAGTCATCGCATCCGCAGACTACTTGCGATCAAGACCAGAGTGGTCCCAGTTATCCTACATTAGAGGAGCTTGAGCATACACCTGAACCATATTTCCAAGAAAAGAATGTGGAACGATGCCTCCAGCAGCACGGAGATATAGCTGTGCCATACACGAAGGAGGGGGAAGAGCAGGAATACAGGAAACGGCGATATCTATCAGAAACCGAGATTGATAACGACATGCGACCTACAAAGCAGCGAAGAACTCGGTCACTTTCTATCAACAACGAGCAAACCTCATCCCGACATAATGGTGTAGAAAGTCGTCTCCGGCCGCGTCGCATCGATAGTCCATCCTTTACTGCTCCATCTCCTATGATTAGCTCTTCCACATCAGACTTTGATGAGCATTCACCAGCAGCCAGCAATGGCAATCATTGCCATTCACTACGATCCGCACAAAGACCCCCTCTTGTAGAGCCAGCATCAACTGCCGAATATCAGGAATGGCCTTTCCAAGGATTTCTTAAACGTACCAGGATTGGGAATGATGCTATCTACAATCTTGAGTTTCGATTGCAGGATGTTCCAGAGCATCTCCATCTCCCTGTACTTTCTGAAGCATTGGGTACTGGGAAAGTTGCGCAAACCCTGCCCCCTCGCGGCATTCTACATTCCAAGGTACAGCCGGCAAGATTGCGGGCCAAGGGGAAGCGTGTTCGTTGGGAACCAAGAGAACACGAGACGATAGTGAGAATGAAGGGTGATGGTTGCTCCTGGGAGGAAGTTCATCATGCCTTGCCACATCGGACTCCAGCCGCGATCCAGGTGCAGTATTCTACGAAACTCAAGAGGTGATGACCACATCTCATACTATCTGTTACATCGCCGATCACTCTAGTCACCTGGAAGTGGTAGAGGACATAGGGTTGTGTATAAGGTACAAAGCTCTATATACTAATAAAATACATTTTGCTTATACAGACCTTCATACTTAGGAGCCTGAGGAACGCTCAGAATCCTGTCGCTCCAGGAGCCCTGGGAACACCCAAGATCCGTCCGCTCCTCAAGATCATGTGACCTCTGTACATGGGACTCTACTGTGATTGGCCTATCCAATCTCTGAGCTTAAGGTTCCCATGGTCACATGTTCCTGACTTCGTAACACTATCCTGCCTGCAAAGCGGAAGCTCCTATCTAATTCCTCAAACCCCATTAGATCCTAAGAGGTGATACCTAGCCAGCCCAGAAGGCTGTCCCTTCGAGCATAACATTCCTGATACAAACAGCATGGATGACAACCCACAACCTGCAAAACGACAAAAGCTACAGCTATCGTCTCTCGATGACGCTTCAGCATTAGCTCCTAAGAACAACCCCAAAAGTCGTCTTAGACAGCGTCACAGCTGTTCACTGCCTTTGGCTACGCAACACAAGATGAAGAATAAGCAGTCTCGAAACGACTGTTCTTACACTTTCCAAACCCTTCGAAATTCCTGCGATATGATCGAATCCGTATCAATAGCCGAATATCACGAATGGCCACTTCAAGGTCTTATAAAATATGCTATAATCGAAAATGAGACAACGTACAAAATCACTTTACAGTTGGATCATGTTCCAGAACATCTTCACGCTTCTATCCTTTCCAAAACCTTGGATATACACGCCGACAATGCGATAACTGACGCTTCCAATACAGTCAATATCACTGGCGAAGATGAATGGGAAGTGGATAACATTCGGGCGGTACGGAAGAGGTACAATAAGCTGGAATATAGGGCAGATTGGCTGGGTGTCGATGAGGACCCGAAGTATTACCCGGCCTCAGATTTCAAATATTCACCTCATAAAATTCGAGATTTCCATTTAGCTCACCCGAATTTTCTCGGGCCACCAGAGAACCTTTTGAAATGGATTAGGAAATGGGAGGATGGGGTAGACAATTACGACGAGCTAAACGGAAGTAAGGAAATGACCCAATATTCGAGGGCAAGCTTTTTTCGAAGGGGATTATAATATAATGATCTGATCCTTTCTCGAGGCTAGCAGGTATTCGGCTTTTGTTTATAAGTTTGACAAATTCGAATTTTGCGAAATGATAAAGGGCAAATATGTAATATATATAAGATCAGTAAACTACGAATACATTTAGTTTCTACTCTCTCAAGGATATATGTGGAGATATATCAATCAAGCTAGAGACGAATTGTTTACCGGTAATAGAAGGTGAAAGTAGACAATGGTAGTAGCTACTCAGTGGGTCTTGATACAGAACTCGGAGTAGATATATATTATCTTTTAAAACCTCTGATTCTAATAATATATTGGACTGAAAATGTGTCCTTTGAAATTTTTTTGGTTTCTTTATGTGAGATAACCATATGATATAAATGGAACTTGCTAGAATCAAGGTGGCAAATAAAAATTTTATATAATCACAAGCTTCCCCCAACCTCTCTATTATAGAGAGAGAAAAAGAAAAAGAAATAATATTATAAAGGCAAAGTAAAATGTATAACATTTAGTATATATGCTGAAATTCTTTTTCAGTTAGATAATATAAGATTCCCAAGTCCAAGTTTCAAAAAGAAAATACTACCAGACGAGTGTCCCATAACTATGATTCCGTTGCAAACAGATGTAGTATGTGGTCGATAATCAGGAGGTAACCAGAGAATATTTCGCATTCCTATATCTATATTTTCACTTATCCAAGAACTTGAAATAAAATATTGATTGAAAGGCGAGGACGCCAAAGCGCTTATGTGTCCCTCGAGCGTCTGCTGCAGCTCGCCTGTTGCTGTATCCCAGAGCCGGACCGCGTCATCAATAGAGCACGATGCAACTATCTTGCCATCTGGAGAAAAGACGACCGACCAAACCGAGCCAGTATGTCCCTCGAGCGTCTGCTGCAGCTCGCCTGTTGCTGTATCCCAGAGCCGGATCGTGTTATCGCCAGAGCCCGATGCAACTATCTTGCCATCTGGAGAAAAGACGACCGACCTAACCGAGCCAGTATGTCCCTCGAGCGTCTGCTGCAGCTCGCCTGTTGCTGTATCCCAGAGCCGGATCGTCTTATCGAGAGAGCCCGATGCAACTATCTTGCCATCTGGAGAAAAGGCGACCGACGTAACCTCGTCAGTATGTCTCTCGAGCGTCTGCTGCAGCTCGACTGTTGCTGTATCCCAGAGCCGGATCGTCTTATCGAGAGAGCCCGATGCAACTATCTTGCCATCTGGAGAAAAGGCGACCGACGTAACCTCGTCAGTATGTCTCTCGAGCGTCTGCTGCAGCTCGACTGTTGCTGTATCCCAGAGCCGGATCGTCTTATCGAGAGAGCCCGATGCAACTATCTTGCCATCTGGAGAAAAGGCGACCGACGTAACCTCGTCAGTATGTCTCTCGAGCGTCTGCTGCAGCTCGACTGTTGCTGTATCCCAGAGCCGGATCGTCTTATCGAGAGAGCCCGATGCAACTATCTTGCCATCTGGAGAAAAGGCGACCGACCAAACCGAGTCAGTATGTCCCTCGAGCGTCTGCTGCAGCTCGCCTGTTGCTGTATCCCAGAGCCG
>LNKV01000052.1:167660-221565 GCA_001465935.1 Clarireedia homoeocarpa | reverse complement strand
CAGTATGTCCCTCGAGCGTCTGCTGCAGCTCGCCTGTTGCTGTATCCCAGAGCCGGATCGTCTTATCGAGAGAGCCCGATGCAACTATCTTGCCATCTGGAGAAAAGGCGACCGACCAAACCGAGTCAGTATGTCCCTCGAGCGTCTGCTGCAGCTCGCCTGTTGCTGTATCCCAGAGCCGGATCGTCTTATCGAGAGAGCCCGATGCAACTATCTTGCCATCTGGAGAAAAGGCGACCGACCAAACCGAGTCAGTATGTCCCTCGAGCGTCTGCTGCAGCTCGCCTGTTGCTGTATCCCAGAGCCGGATCGTGTTATCGAGAGAGCCCGATGCAACTATCTTGCCATCTGGAGAAAAGGCGACCGACGTAACCGAGTCAGTATGTCCCTCGAGCGTCTGTAGAACAGGACTCCAATTTAATCTTGTCCTTGATATCTTGTAAATCCAATCAGGAATACACTGTTGAAATGTTTTCCGAATAATACTTTCCTCTGGAGCAAAAAAAAGGGCTGAGCAATATAATTGAAGTGGAGCCTGTTCAATTCCTATCCGATTATGAAGAACAAATCGTTTTGCGTCATGAATAAAAGTGTAAAATTTGGACTGTTCAATAGCCTATAGTATTTATTAGTTAAATCCTTAAAAAATTAATGTAACTCACTGAAATATAGGATTCTAAAGAACTTATCACAACAATACCCTCTGAAATCTTCCCAATCCAACTAAGAGCCTCAAGCCAATGGAGGAGATGTACTTGGAGAAACTGATAGACTTGGTCATTGTCTTGAAGCTGAATTCCGCCTTTCTGAAGATGCTGAACCCAGTAGATACATGCATATCTAACCTCTGGAGAAAGGTAGTCCTCTACTCGAGTTCTTATAGCAGTTACAAGTGTACCGGGTGCCTTTTGTTTGCAAACATCTTGTTTAAGAAAGGTAGACATAAGCCTTATACAGTTAAAAGCTAAGGTCTGGTGCATCTGCTTCTCATCTACCCAGAAATTCGGGTCCTCACATCGTTCTTTCTTAAGGAGGAAGTCGCGAAATGAAGGATGGTGTAGACGAATTGAGTGATTTCGGTCCTCTGGGATATTTAAGATTGAATGAAGATCTTCAACTGCTTGATCAATATCTTCCTTTGGAAGATTTAACAAGCTGCTTAATGAGAAAATAGAAAGAGGTGAGAATAAGACCACTATACTTCCAAGTATAGATTTCAGTATTTTATACAATTCTTCTTTTTCTTCGGCATCATAGTTCGAGGAAATAGAACTTTTAAGGACAGTAATATATATCTCGTCGAGATGCTTCTCCGGAGGTATAATAGTACTACTACTGCCTTTCAGAATTGTATCTAGTCGCTTGTGTGCGAATTTTTTCCCTTCATAGATGAATCGACAAGCTGTTGCAGCCCAAATGAAAAGGCCACTAGCATTTTGGACCAGTTTTTCGAGAGTCTGCTCGTCTGGCCACCTATCTCCGATAGTCCGTTCTTGCCTAATTTTACTCAGCTTGTGTTCTAGAAAAATATATATATCATGATTAATAATCGACGGTGATATATTATGGAGTATAAAGTCGCAATGTTCAGCTTGCGGTATCTGGTATATACCATATCGGATTGCAATTTCAGGTCTGCTAGTTAGAAAGACTCGAAGTTGTATCGTCTTTAATTCTCGAGCCATAGCCAAAAGTTGTAGAATCATCTGAATATCATTTTCATTATCGCACTCGTCAAGAGCGTCTATAATAAGCACGTATGAATATGGAGATGTAATTCCATCTAATCTTGACAATGGACGAAGGACGAGCTGGCGCCACTGCTCGCGGAAGGACTGGCTCGCAATATCACCCCGCTCTGTAATGGCATCGCTGATATAACGTTGGAGAGATGGTATATTGTATGCAAGCTGTACAGCGAGACTCGTGAAGAATTTGCTAGCATGACCAACGTCTCCACCGCCTCTAGAAAAGAAGAAGCTGGCTCCAAGACGATTCTGATCGAAATATATGCGGGCGACGGTACGCGCAATTGTTGACTTTCCTGTGCCAGCCAAGCCATTTAGCCAGAAGATGCACCGCTCATCTTGCCCATCGGCCCACTCATATATCTCTTGTAGAAGGTCGACTCGGGTGTCAAGGAGGCAGGTGGGCTCATGTTGGCTGTTGTACGAATTGAACGGTGCATTCGTTGCAAATGGTAGGCGGCTAAGCGGATTTTCTTGATCTAGAGGGTATCAGTTTCTTGTAGATTTGATATTAGGATCTGAGGGAAGAACACACTAGATTGGAAATTTATTGTTCCAGAATTATTACCAACTTGTGCGCCATGGTTATTGCCTCCAGAGAAGTTGATCTGATGGTCCATTGTCGGTATTTCTGATTTGGTGTTGTAATAATAGACTTGTATACTTATTATATATTCATCAAAAACTTCTGAAGAGATAGAATGATAAAATGCTGAATGATGTTCTCAGTTATAGCCTCGTGAGTTCTTTTCAGAGCTAAGTATATAAATTAAATGTAGTATCTCTAAACAATTCAGCCTGATTGCTGTAGATTAAAGTTATTAATTGCAAGAGAGCGATAAAACAAATAAAATATCTAGAGTTTATATTAAAAACGATCTCAAAACACAAATTATAATGCTTCAACTTCTATATGAATATCGTATACAATTAATTATTTATTTTCCCCAAGTTATCGATCCAGAATTGTTCCCTACTTGCATACCAGAATTGTTACTACCAGAGAAGACGACACCTCTATCTGGTGGGGTAAGATTCTGTGGCCTTATTGCCTCAGGCTCCAAGTTGCTTCGACTATCCTCATGTGCCTCAGTGCCTTGCCTGGCACTAATACAAAGATCAGCAATTACCCCAGAAAGCTTTCTCCAATTTCCGTCCTTGGGGTCAGAAAATTTGTTAAGGTCATAGTGGTCGAGCGGTTGACCATAGCTTTCACAGCCATCCAAGTTCGCCGAATCTTCATCAACAATAAAATCCTGTTAATAATAAAATCTATCAATATACCTGTTTAATATTAATGGTATTCTATACATACCTTGTAGTTGTCCCCGAACATTTTGGATACCTTTGAGCTTTTCTGTTCAAAATAACAATGTACTGCGATACCATTTTTGCGAGTTGCGATCGAAAACTCTTTGACTGTGTCCAACACCATCTCATTGTCAATTTTCAATGCAGTTAATGAGGTGGCTTCTCCCGCGGCACCGGCCTGGATGATCCTTGTCAAAAGTTCACCCGAGGTAACTTTATCGGTCCCATTGTGCGGAGTTCCAAGTAATACAACTCCAATTGTGGCCTCGAGTATTTTCGACATTTGCGGTTTGACCAGAGCCTTGAATTTCTGGAATCAGCGACAAGTACTGTAAGGTTTAGAACTCATACATAAAATCAAATACCTTTTCAATGACCAGACCACCAAAGCAATGACCAATGAATATTAGTCGCCGTGAAGGGCAATCCTGAAAACCGTTAGTAGTAGCCCTTACTAAAACAGGTTCAGCGTCGGGCACGCTTATCTAATCTTACCCTTCGTTGTCGCTCAAGCTCACGACTCAAATCATTCGCGACATGAACAAGGCGAAGTTTGATAGCATCATCGCCGTACCAGTTGCTATTATAATTGAAGGTCATTATTCGCGCATTCGTAACAAGTGCTGGAAGCATCGTTGGATCGCTGAGCCAATTGATACGCTTCTCCTCCTGAACAGGTGCTTTGGTCCCGGTCGTAGGTAAGAGCATCATTAAATTGCTGTACCAATTGATATTCTTCGGCTCTGCGCGTTCCTGTTGCTTAACTGCTTTAGTCCAGGTCGTCGATGGTGTAGCCCCAAGTCCATGAACAGCCACTATACTATGTAAAGGTCAATATTTAAAGAGCAAGGCACAATGATACATACTCAACATCAGGGCTCTCGCAATCGACAAGTACCTGAAGTCCCAAATCCCGAGAATCAATCTGCCTAGGCATCTTCAAAGTTTCCATTTTTTCGCTTTTCCTTGTGCTTGGTCGCCTTTGGATTAGGATGTGTAACTAGCAAAATATAGTGCGAGATGTAATACGATGAGCAACTACAAAGAAACTGGCATATCTCAGGAGAAAAGCAGATTTTATGCCCCGAAAGATTTGTCGCAGAAGGCTGTGTTGAGGCTGTATCCTACATGTTTTTCAGTCGATGTGATTGGTGGATTGTCATCCAGGTTGACACGTTGGCACACTTTGGATATAATAACGTCGGAGCAGAGCCGCAGATGCATATATACTCGGCGTGTGTACGAAAGATCATTTTCAGCATAGATACAATATATTCGATTTGCCTGCTTTCTCCAAAATTTCTCGCCTCTTCTTTTCCCCTAAGCTGAGCTGCAACAATAAAACGACCAGCAAGATGAATATCAGTTCGATATCGCTAAAATGCCCCTTCGCGAAAGAGCACGAATTGTATAAAAGATTGCCTAGCTCGGATGAAGCTCAACAACTACCTGGGTATCCTCAAATTTTGCTTCAGGATACCACAGAGTTGGCAACTTTTATATCCAAAGATCTCCGCACACCAATACTAGAAAAAATGTCACCTCGTTTATGGTGGATGTCGACCCAATCAAGCGCACACATTGGACCCCTCCATCATCAGGCTGTCAAGCTACGCAATATCGTTATCTCGGAGAATCCCGAACTTCATCTGGTCTGGTACTATGACAGAATTTTTATCAAACCTCTGCCCAAGTATTTACTGTCCTTTGACTTCTGGAACATCTATCTGATATCGCCGGCTTCAACACTTGGCCAGGAAAGAGAGATTATTAGACGTTCAGCACTCGGATTCCTACGCACATATCGATATCTGGTGTGTTATGAGTCTGATTTCAATATTGCCATGGAGAAGAAGTTATTACCAGAAGGAACAACGTGGGAGTCTTTCTCTAAATTTGCTTCTGATCTCCGGAAAATTCATGACATTGATGTTACGGGACGTTATGCTTTTGGAGAGATACGCCTTTCGAGATTGAATTTTTACATTAAAATTATTCTTGGAAAGAGCACCTTCCATAAGATCCACGGCCAATATGGTGCATATTTTACGCGGTTTTATGGTCCTATACTCTTCATTCTTGGAATATTGTCCATTATCTTAAATGCTTTGCAATTGGAAATGACGGTGGAATCCCTTAGCAGCGCTCCGTGGCGAAGTATCTGGGAACTAAGTCGATTCACTAGCATTGTAGCAGCAGCTCTACTTTGTGGGATCGCAATCATATTGTTTTTGTTATTGATATGGCGAATCACAATGGAGTGGTATTATGCCTGTCGTGATCGAAGACGGAAAAGACGACGACTTGATTATGTTCTTTAGATGTACCAAACCAGGGTAGATGGAAGTGGCGAAGAGGGGATGGACTAGGAGACGAGCTATCGCATCCTTTGACTACTCGCGAGGGAGGAAATAATGAGCTACAGGGATGTAGAAAGCGGCGATATCTTCCCGAAACTGATGTTGAGAGGGATAATAAGAGCGATGATGATACGCGACCTAGAGAACAGCGAAGGCTTCTTTCACTGCCCATTAACACTCACATATAGTAGATAAGACTATATTGCGAGAGAAAAGCCGAGAATGTCCCCGCAAAACCGTACAGTTACGGTTCCTACTAATTCATTTCATTTCGTAACTGCGTTAAGGGTATCAAGATTATCATACAAGAAACAAGAGAACATAAAGAGTAGCGGAAACAAAATACTTTTCGTTCAACTCGAGAAGAGAAGAGAAACTTCATTGCTCTCGTCCACCACCACGAGAGCAAGCCTTTCCACCCAACAGACCAACCGAAGGACCAGGCTGACCTAAGAAATTTAACGGCGTCTGATTAGACTGTACGGCTCATAACGACGATTCCCACGATTCAGGTGCGGAGCGCGTTGTGACGGAGGCGGAGGAGAGTCGGAGTCAGAGTCGGAGTCGGAAATCTGGATAAGCTCGCCGTCATATCGATGCGGGTTCCCACAACCACTGCGCGAATTACGCCAGCGGCAATTTCCGCAGACACCTTGGAAATACCCCATCAGAACAATGCAGCGAGGAAAGGGACGTGTAGGACTACGGCGGCGACAGGCGGAGCAGGGGTTATCAAGGGCCTCTCCTGCGGCCTGAATAAGAAGAGCGTCGGTGCGATATCGGATTCCAGCGGAAAGCGTATCGGCGTTGAGAGCTGCACGATCGACGTATGGGATGTTTCGACGTACAAGATCGACTATACCCCACTGCTCATCATGGAGACAAAACGGACGGAGTCGATTTTCGGTCGCAAGCATGATCGGCACACCACGGCGAACTCTAAGAAGACTCTGGGCGTGATACCAGAGGGGATGGTGCTCGCGAAAGTTTCTCTGAACACTCTGAGCTCGTGTTTCCCGAGCATGTTGTTGCTGTTGCTGCTGCTGCCTATGTGCACCAGGGGTGATGAGTTCTACGATGTCGTCTTCAGAGTCAGAGTCATGAATATTGATTGGGACCAGCCTACGGATATGAGATGTCAGTTTCCAGTTTCTATATACCAAAGCAACAGGGTGCTTGTGCATACTGGTTGTTGCCTGCATTTGCCTCTGCCATTTTCTTCTTTCAAAGGTAATCGGAGTTTGTGATTGGTGGAGAGTTTTTTCCACACGGCTACGTGCAGACAAGTGAATTCTGGCCGAAGAAAAGGAAGTAAAAGTGAAGTAGAGAGAGGATATGGATCTGGGGAGTTCTTATAATCGCTCGAAACCCAATTGACGCTAAGTCACATGCTGTTGTGAATAATAAACATGTGACTCGAGAACTCTTGAGTTCCACAATCAAAAACGAGAAGAGAGGGAACCAGGAGGATTTCGTGCAGTTACCCATTTAGATGAATAACTTAACAAGATATATCTACAGATATCGTATCGTGATCAGGATATCATGAACACATATACACGGGTATATTCGGGTCCTCTCGTATTCTCGATCAAGTATATCCTCAAAATCCTACTTCTTGATGTTCAAATAGTGTACTGCCAAGATACGGCCCTTTTTACGCACTATGTGCCGTACGTTTTGTGACCTCTTAGACGTACTTCCGTACGTTTGAAATACTCTCAAACTGCACTAATTTATGCTATTTACAATACTGAAAACACTGTCCTCTACTGTATGGTCCAGTGGGAAGCTGGCGTTTGTGTGCTTTGTGGAACTTGGGTATAGATCACGTGTTCGTATGCTACCACACGCGGTACTGGCTCAGTTGCTGTAGTAGGACCACGCTGCCGTCGAAAGAAATAGCGAATTCGATAGACACCAGATTGAAACAGGACTTTACTCAAACTCAAACATCGAGGTTGCTCATGGGAAAAAATTCATGACGCACTTTCCTCCCGGACTGTAATAGCTATTCAGGTGCAATACTCCACCAAGCTCAAGCATGATCAGATAGATGACTGATGCGCAGCGCCACAGCATCGATTTCTTAGGATTTATTTGACCATTAAATATCTATCTATGATCGATTTTGTGCTATCTATAGCTGTTTTCCTTAGCGCTGATTTATATAAATTTCTTGTTGGAGCCTGTCCATTTCTCCTAGGGATACTCATCTAGAAGCTAGCCGGTATTTTTATTCCTGTACTAAATGGCACTTGGGTGAAGCCACTGGGTATAGCTGTCGCTGCTATCGTTCCGCAATGGAAGGAGGTCGTTTTTGATTTATCATCGGAAGAGACATATACCACAATCCCGACATATGTCTGTCCACAAATACACAAAGGCACATCCGAAATGGTAGCAAACACGCAACATCCCGGATCAGCGGTCGACAATACGCAGGGTGCCGTTGTTACCGTTACTGAAGTTGAAGATACTGTTGTCCATATTGTAACGGTCGGCAACCAAGATAAAGAGGTGGTAGGTAATGTTGCTTTCGTCTTCAGACTAGCTGAACTTTCTTTTTCGGATGTTGCAATAGATAATGTAGTTTTGTCCGGTATTTGAGTTGAAGAACATGGACTGCTTAGTTGGGACTCTATTGAGTTTGAGGAGACTAAAGAGCTAGTTCCGCTTCCAGACAGAATAGTGGAAGGGTTCAATGACCTGGACGACGTGGATACACCCATTAAACTGGAACGGGTTTTCGTTGGGTTCGAAGATACCATAGCACTACCTACGCTGTAAATCGGAAGGATCGAAGGGCTACCTGACGGCGAAGAGCCTACTGAATTCCATGATAGTGTTTGAGATCGTGGAAGAGTAGAAATGCCAGGCATACTGCTCCTTAGATTGGTATAGGAGGCGTTTGGGTATGAAAGCTGATTTGTCACATTTTCGATATTGTCCCCAAGTACATTGAAAAAACTTCCAATAAGACTTCGCGACCCTTGTGCATCAGCGCTACTCTCCCACCACATTGCCCCACCAAGGTTCATAGTCTGTATCCAGAGAGCTTTCTGCTTTACAACTGCAGGATTATCGTAACTAACAAGCTCGCGGTTTGATCCATCCCAACTATAACTAGCACCGATATCATCATCATATATTTCTACAGCTCCCTCTAACGGCAATGTCTTGTAGTCGTAAACTCCTGCTGACCATGTACCCTGACCAACTCCATGGAATAGTTCTCCTAAACCATTCGTATCCTTGAATGACCGTCCATAGATAGGTATACCCAAGACGATCTTATCTGATGCTATTCCTTGAGCAGTGTAGTATGTTACAGATGATACAGTGTCGAAGGGGGTAGAGCTGTTACCGGCTGGGGACAAATTCGCTTGGTGTGCTGTCGCGGTACTCCAAGGTCCGGAGTAATCATAAGCCATAAGGTTCCAAAAGTCTACGTATTGGTTCATCTCCGAGAGCTGCCAGATTTTGTATATACTCGGACCAGCCGGTGCTGCAACAGTAAGCAAGAAATGGTATGGTGGAAGCAATGAGTCGCCATACTGGTCGAGAACATCCCTAATTTCTTGAAGTAAAAGCACATAATTAGTTGCATCTTCTTCGTTTTCGGGATACTCCCAATCGATATCGAGGCCATCTAGGCCAAGATTCTGTACTAGCGAAACAGCTGATAGCGCAAAAGTTTGTCGACCAGATATGGTAGAGACACTTCTAGCGAAATTACTAGAGTACGTCCAGCCTCCGATCGACAACAGCACTTTGAGGTTTCGATTCTGCTTTTTGAGGACATATAGCTGTTGGAAACAACCGTACAAATTTTGATCAGAGCTTGTTGAAACATTGCTCACAAAACGTCCATTGATATCTGCATAGTCGTCGGATAGAAATCTGGTACCCTGGTGAGAAATGCAGCCATTCACGAAGGAATAAGAGAGCTTACACAGCACCCGAGTTAGCATCAATATTTGCAAAAGCATAAAGCACATGTGTAAGATTAGCAGCAGGTAAGTCTTGAGGGAAAAAATGTCTGCCGTAAATTGCCCTATGGAAAGGTCAGTAGAGATTGGATATTAGATTAAAGAAACTTAACCAGTTAACAAAGTAGACAGCATTTCGATATCCATTAATGGCAGCTCCTAGCACTATAAAATAACATATGAAATAAATAAGTAACAAGTTCTGTAATTTCATATTTAATCTTGTATGCCTTGGAAGAAAATTATTGATAAAGAAAAAAAAGGATAGGTCGGGGACTTTATAATCCAACTGAACAAAAATGAAAGGCAGCATTTTTCTATTTTTAGAATTTAGATAGGATAGCTATTGTACTGGCATTTTGAGGACTGTGTACCTAGTAAATACAAGGTACATTCTTCTTTAGTCACCTGTGAATATAAATGTATCTTTCTATTAATAGGTACCTTTTCTTAAGAGAGTACTTTAAAGAATAGATGTACTTCCAAAAGCTTAAGTAACTTTTCCTTTTAGTACCTAGTAAGTACAAGGTACATTCTTCTTTAGTCACCTGTGAATATAAATGTATCTTTCTATTAATAGGTACCTTTTCTTAAGAGAGTACTTTAAAGAATAGATGTACTTCCAAAAGCTTAAGTAACTTTTCCTTTTAGTACCTAGTAAGTACAAGGTACATTCTTCTTTAGTCACCTGTGAATATAAATGTATCTTTCTATTAATAGGTACCTTTTCTTAAGAGAGTACTTTAAAGAATAGATGTACTTCCAAAAGCTTAAGTAACTTTTCCTTTTAGTACCTTACTTAGAAGCGTTACCTATATATTTTAATGTACATTGTAGTCTTAGGTACTATCTTAAAACATTGTACCCATCAATTGATTTCGTATCAATTCTTCACTATCATATTCTTCACTTACGACAGTATGATCTGCCGAGTTTTCCCCCAACCTTCGACGTTTTTGGCTACTCGATTCAACTAGTATAATAGTTTTTTTCTCTATATCAACTAGATGATCATAGCACTCCTCCCATGTCCAGTACTTTCCAAACTCATCCATTAGTGAATAGTTGTCCTCAGCAAAATGTTTAGCTGCTCCATTGACAAGTTCCTTGGTGAACAACACCTTCCCAAAAAGCTTCATATGCACATCAATAAAATCAACCTGCAAGGTTGGATTGGCCAAGGGTTGCTCTTGTCGTCTTTCTGGAGCCGATTGCATCGATACCCCCGGTTCTGTATTGTGTGTTGAGCGGTCACCCTCTTTTTGTAGTACCAGTTCTTCTGGAACTGGTTCGGTGTTGTGTATTGTCCTATCACTTTCTGGCCCTATGCCTGGCTCATCTAGAATAACCCTATCAGCAATTACTGGCATTGTACCAGAACTTATGTTACCTGTATCTTCGTCGAAAATATGGACATAACCAAAGAAAGCAAGATATATACAGCGTTTCACAAAGAAAGAGCTAATATCTAACCCGTCGCTTCCATATTCGCCTAATTGACGATGCATGGTTCTTAAAAATAGATGTACACGATCCTCCGAGGTAGTAACGCAGGCTCGACCACATCGCCTAGGAAGTGGCTCCCCAACGCCCACAGAGGTTATACTTGGGGCGATCTTTCTGTTAGTGACTATCGTGGAGCTCGAAAGATACTCTGTGAAAGCTTCGATCAGGCTCGTTGGAGGGCTTCCTTGGAATCTAAATATCTCTTTTGGGAGTGTGTTCAACATATCATTCAGTAACCTCTCAGTGGGATCTTCTAGAGCTTCCGGAATATGTAAAGTCTGGAAACCTAATCGACGGCTTAGATTCAAGAGCCTGAAACCTAGCAATCGCTTGGGTGCATTGATGGTTTGGCGGATTGGATTCATGTTCTTCTTTGAAGAAAGATTCGAGGGATCGGTGAAATATCTCATTGCGCAGAGATATAACTGGCGAATAGCAAGATCGAAGGTGGAATCAAATGATCCAAGTATCGTAGAAAATGACATCTCACTATCCTGAATATCGATAGACCTTCCATCACTGGTAGAAGCTACGTAAAGAAAACGTAGACTCTCCCTCAAAGTCCTTTTTTTATCATCGGGCTCTGGAAGAATCGCTCTGATAGCCTTAGAAACAGGTTCCAAAAATCTGAGATCCTTGAAAAGAGTGAAGATACTCGGGATCAAATAATCAAGCTCCAGAACCTCATGTTCGATGTTTCTGCGAAGAACTGTGTCAGCAGTATGTCTGAAGAGAGCTTTGGTCTTCATTTGCTCTTTCACAAATTCGGCGTCTAGTCTCGACACTGCTGGTACACGTAATTCGATCGATTTTACCGTGTCCTCATCTAACTTCTCCATCAAAGTCGCATCGTTACTCACAATCTTGCTCCAGGTCTTTCGAATTACTTCGATATAATGAGCAATTTCCTACATCAATCAGTGTTATATTTCGCAAGATTGTTGCTTAGAGTTACCTCATCACATCGAATAGATAAAAATATATCCATTGATCCTAAGTGAAATGCGCTCCACAGCCCCCGGAATGGTAGAATAGAATCAAGGGCTTGAATAAGCAACCGTCTCTTGAGAAGCTTATTAAGGTCTCGATCCTGGTTAGGACTCAACCTAGCTCGCCATCTATCTTCTCCAATTTTATCACCATTGAACTGACAAAGTCTGATTTGCCGGAATATTTCGCCACCCGAGTAATTTGTTGAATACGAATAACCTTCTTTCAATACTTGTTGTACCCTTTCATCGAGTGCTGCTCCGCGTTAGTAATGTCGTAGATAAGTGTACTGTAGATACATACCAGGGCTAAACAAATCTACTAGCCACCATCGGTCGCCGGAAGGAAGATAGCTATTCGCTGCCAAGATTCGATGTTGTCCATGCAGGCAGTTCAAATTTATATGTAAAGGTATGTTATATGAAGTAGGTTGTAGGATTGATTTGGTTTTAAAATCTTCTTCGTTCAGAGAGAGATGTGATAATATCTGCTGATAGTCAATATCAGCTACTATCGCTGGAACACTGCAGTCTTTCTCATGCTGAAGACAACCTTCCGCACCGAAGTCCCGTATTAATGAATCCACTATCTTTTGATCAACAGGACGAATAGGATCCAGAAATTTTAGTTGTGTAGTTCGAACTTTTGCTGTACCTCTAAAGTGCAGAGCTTTCTTCTCCGCAAGATCTTTTTCCAGTGATGCTAACAACCGAAGGCCAAGTGAATTCATTTTTGGATATTTATTTGCTGTTGAAGTAAGCACCTAAGAGCTTTAATATACTTTTTTTACCTTACATATCTAAAAATAGTACAAAGTGTGGCCTCCACAATTCTGAGGGCCCTATTTATATACAAGGTCTTTCTTTATAATAAATATCAAGGCTTTTCATTCTGTAACATTTAGAGATAGAAATACCAACATCATAATGGCTTTCGAAGCTACTAAGCGGTTAACTCGATTTCCTGGTGATGATGAGCCAATCTATACACCAACGGCATCTCTACTTAGCGATTCGAATAGTGATAGATTAGAGAACGATAGTAAGAGGTATACCCTCTTCCCTGGAACAGATTCAGATCTTCCTATACCATTACATTCCACCAGCCAGTTAGTAAGTACCAACAAGAAACCAGCCACGAATCATATCCCACCTCGTTTGCCTCTTGCCATTAACAGACCTGATGCTCCTTCGTATCGATCTCTGAACACCGAGATAAACCTGCAACAAAACCCGTATACCAAATACAAGATACTTCGAGGAATTGATCGACACAACAGAGTCAAGGTGGCATACACATTGTCATCGCCAACCCGTATAGTGACATTGAAGGAAGTTACTCGTCCTTTACCTTTCAATGAAATTCTAGAATGCCATCACCGAAATCTTCTAAAGTTGCTTGAGGTCTATAAATTCGATGGGAAGACGGTGATTGTGTCAGAGTATGCCCAGGTTTCCCTCAAACAGATAATCGCGATACCTATCGATTTGGAAGAAATCCATATATCCAATATATGTTATCAGGTATAGTTGACCCCCCAGTGTGGCTCATAACTCGGAACTCATGTTCTAGATATATACCGGTATGCAGTACCTAGCAACGCATGGTTATTCATTCAATACATTAGATACATCAAACATTATGTTCACATCCGATGGATGTGTAAAAATAGGCAAGTCATTTCAATCACAACTTGTAGTGATAACAAAGCCAATGAAGTTAGCATGGGTTGGGCATTTTCAAGAGACTGGGTTCACAGTAGCCAGAATTTTAGGCCTGTTAGCATTGGAAATGATGCAGAAAGGGGTATTAACTGAAGGGCTTGAATCTACCACTAGCGAAATCACTCTACGTACACCTACGTTGTGGTCCCCAGAAGCATCGAACTTCCTGAAGATCAGTTCCTTTTGCTCTCTAAACGAATTAAAACAAGTATGTGCAATCGTTATATATGTTAAGAAAGAAGTTTTCCTTAACCCAAAGTTAGAACAAGTTCTTATCTCCGTCAGCCTCCTCGATTCTAACACCGTTTATATGCTATGTTCAGCTAGAAGCAGTGGCACCGCAAATCAAATATAGATAGACCAATGAGTAAGTGTGTGTACGATCCTTCGGCGGACCATCGTCAATCTGGGCAAGCATATACGACAGCCGCATATGTGGTGGCCCAGCATTTGGTACGATTCGGGAGCACTTATTGCTCGTATAAAAGGTATATAGATAGTAGAATAATCCTCTGGCAAAAGAATTAAGACGGTTTACACACTTACAGCTGGCCTATGTACGAACTTGGTTCGGTTGTCCCATGTACCGGTCTTCTAGCCACGTGATCACCAAAACTTTTGTACGCCCTTGTCTCTGGGAGGTACCAACAGTAGTACTGTAGGTTACTCATCTCTATGATTGGCTTTTTCCTACACCGCCAGCTATTTCTGAAAGTCACATAACCAAAATTGTATGCGGGTACCCGTTATTCTAATGCGCATTTTTGGTGCATTCCGGTCCGGCGGCGCGGAACGAGGTCACCCTCGTACATCGAATTCTTTCCAACGTAATTTGGTAGGCGGCCGAATAAAGCTGGACAACACTCGGGGGCATGATCCAAGTATACCAGTACAGACCCTATCCTAGCATTATTCTTGACCCCTTGACGGATCCACTGCGGTGCAATGTACGTTCCGTACGTGGTGGTTCGGATAAATAAGTGCACCCCTTGAGGGTTCTCAAGTTAGCCGCAGCCAGGGCGCTAAGGCTATAGAAACGTCAGGATTGCCCTATTTGTGGAGCAGAAGGTGCGAGAAGTGAAGTGCTAGGGGTACACTTATTTATCCAAGCCACCAAGGAGTGACCCATAGTGGGTCCGTCTGGACACAGCGGCAGTAATAACACACTGATTGGGTGAATATCATTAGTGGATCTGAGCACAAATTTGGGACAAGGATAATTCACACATTTATACTATACAAGTACATAGATAAGATAAAAAAACACGTAATAACATATCCTAGACTAGTACCAAAAGAAACCGGGGAAAGAAAATCATCGAAAAGTCACTCCACAGACTATGCAGTCTCCATTCTAACCCAAATGTTATACGAGCCCCACCTCCCCATGTCAACGCTCGGTGATGATAGTACGAGATGGTTGAATCTCCTCTTTAGTTTCCGGTTCCGTGTCATCATCTGTGTCCATTGTCTCGTCTGTGTCTTCCGCGAGTGCCTGGTTTGCCATAGATCGTGGTGAGTGTGGTCGTTTTCTTAGGGCTCGAGAGAGTGCAGCTTTAAGCTTGATGATCTTCTCCCGCTGGTTATCGATGATCACTAAACTTTGCTTGGCATTCTCTGATACGATATCATAGCACTTCTGGGCCTGATTATACTTTTGTGTGTAGAAATCGAGGGTTGCCACTGTATCTTTATGATGTGTAATTTCATGGTCGAGCAATTCAAGCGTCACCCGATGTTGGCTCTGAACATTTGCCAAAACCCCCTTCATCTTATTCAGCTCGTCCTCTCGATACCGAAGTGAATCATATGAATACTCAAGTGCCTCACAAGTATCTGTGAGTTTCTGAGAAGTATCTGTGAGATGAGCCGCCAAGATTTTGGCCCTCTCCTCTGCATCTTCAGTTCTTTTATAGAAGGCCCCAAGGAAGTCCCAGTCCGATCTACCCTGACAGTGACTACAGGTACCCTTGCTTCCTGTCTACAATAATCACTAATTAGTGACTCTCGATTTGTAGTTATTAGTGATTCGGATGAACTTACGTGTTCGACATCTTCGATAGCTTTCTCCGCTCTGTAGTCTACCATTTCGTGTTCCCCCTGAAGGTAGAGGTGGACATCGACGGCTTCCAAGGTGTTGGACATATTGAATTTGGCTTGTAGGTTGTTGAAGCGATATAGTAAAGTTGGCCGAGCTAATGGATAAGGAAATGAAAGTAAAGGTCAGGTTTGTTGTGTGTACGTAGGTATCTCTTTCTATTTTATATCTAATACGGCATTTCCTAGGTATACGAATGCTTCCAGGATACAATGACTGGGCAGCGACGTTGCAGCGGTCATGTTGATGATCTTAGGACGTAACTGGACAGCGACGATATAAATAGCACACTCGATCCGGTAGCAGTTGCGCGAAAGATGCAAGATACATTGACCTAATAATGGTCTTGAGAAAATATACGAGGTACATTTGATCCTATAGTCCCTGTGCGAAAAATTCAAGACCTGGCCCGACAGCCGACAGCGCTTAAGTGATGAATTCCAGGTCATCTGGAAGCGGTAATGCGAATGACCTTGACCTTGACCCTTGGGCGGTTGGATGTTGCAATTAGTAGTTGCTCCTGGTCACCGCTGTAGCCTGAAAGACCTCGATCGGCAACTGTTCTCGGCTTATGGAACCACTGCCCAACTTTAAAACCCAGCAGCAATTTAGATTTGCCTGAGTGCTATGGTTCGTTTGTAGTAGCAGCATATCCTCTACAACAATGACACTGGTAATTAACAACAAAACAACTGGTGTTATGCTTATGATAGCTGCACTTATTACATTATTCTCTCTTGCGCTTTGTGTTGTGAAGTTTAGGGACAGATTACAGAATCTTTTTGCTTGTTGTACAACGGCGAGGACAGAAACTAGAAATACAGACATTGAACGTAATGATGTGTTTTGAAAAAGGGACATCAGTCATGATATTACAACTGAGAAGATGTACGGTACATAGAGGCCACTATCTGTGAAGGCCATTCGAGTGTCGATGAGCTGTAGTCCGGCCATTTCTGAGCCGAGAGTTCCCTGAGCGGCGGTGGAATAGTAGGCGGAGACCATTGCGAAGGACAAGTACACGTCATCTATGTATCGTTAGCTACGGTTTCGAGATTCCATGATATAAAAAACCAACCTGCTTCTGTAGCCCACTTGAATTAATTGGAGAACTGCCTAGCACCTGCTCCGCTAGCAGAAGTCAATAAGAATAATTCCATAGTCTGAAGGTACATAATTACTTACCAGCTGCAAGTTTCTTGAGCTTGCCCTTTACTGCTTCTTCAGTTCGAGGCTCCGAAGCATTTTGATTGTACAAAGCTATGATTTCTGATGTCTTGCATAGAGGATGTCTCGCTCGTAGTGTTCGCAACCGTGCCACTTCCTTTCCGGTCCATTGTCTCTTGGTTTTTCCCTTCGTGTTTTCTTTCTGCGACATATTTTCATAGAATGCTGTGGAAAAAGAAAGAAATGATGGATGCTGGCCGTCGAAGATTTTACATAGAAACCAACTGAATTCTGCCTGTAATGAACGTTTTGAATCAAACAGTTGGTTCACAAGGTATTGGATGACAACGAAACACTCATTGGTATGCTCCTAGATGAAATGGAACTAGACTATCGGGTGAAATGAGTAAAAGTAGTAAAGATGTCATCGGATAAACCTCAAGCGGGATAAGCGCTGATGATGTAGTGGGGCAGTGAGGTGGGTCACACAAAACGTCAGGGGCAAACCAAACTGTCGGATCACGCTAAACCATAATTGGTTTGCATAGGTGGAAAATCGTGATTGCCACTGGCTGATTGTGCGAGAAGTATGAAATGAACCATGACAAATTGATGGAGCATGACCCTGGAAACATCCTATTACCTTTTTATTGAGGGAAAGATGACCCAAATATTAATAGAAAGATGTTGCAGAGTACTCCAGCTTTGAATTAAAAAAAGACGAGGCATACCTACTCATCAATCATTCTCAATCTTACATCATAAAGGCAACCAAACCTACTTATTAATTATTCTCAATCTACATCATAAAGGCATCTGTTATTCTCAATTTACATTATGGCCGACAATCACAATAATTCCGAGCAGAAATCCTCCAACGAGCCTAGAGACTCCTCCAACGCCCCTACTACCACCACCCCTACTACCACCACCCCTACTACCACCACCCCTTCTACCACCACCCTTTCTACCACCCCAGAGTACAACACAAGTTGGCTTGAAGATGCTTCCAACGACGATGGCACTGGTATAATCGGTGCTGATGTCGATTGGCAAGAATGGGAGCCTCTTATTAACGTTGACTCACTTACCACTTATGGGAATATTCCGACTGCGGAGAATGATCTCAATAGCGAGTCTGTGCAGCTAGGGCAATGGGGCAGTGGATATTGGACACAAGGGTTTGTCCCAGGGACTAACCCTGACTCTGATGCTCTTACCGCGAGAGTCCAATATTTGGAAAACTTGTATGCTCTAACAGTACATCATCCTCAAGTTTCTATAACTAATATACCTCTTAGAGTTCATCAGCTGCAAAGAGCGGTTAGTGATCTGAATCGGTAAAATAAATCAAAATCGGCCTGAACTACTCAATAGATTCTAACATTTGTCTTATAGCCAAAATACTGCTCTGTTTGAATACAATACTGAAGTCCGAGCATGGTCGTACGAGATAAGAGCTGCTGTAGAAGCACTTTCTAGGCGAGTTGCGGAGCTTAATGATGCGTATGCTACAGCTCGGATGGAATGATAGGAAGGACAACACTTGAGGTGATAAGGGTTTTGATAGAAGCTTAGATTGATTAGATAGAATTTGATAAATTGAACAGCTGATTGGTCTTGCAATATAGCCCCCTCGGAGGTACCAGGCCTAGGAGACAGGCTTTGTATCATCCATAGAGTCAAAGATAAGTTTCGCCATCAAATCGTGCCTCGGAAAAGAAGATAGGAAAAGGCTCTATTTCAGCTAATACAGGGTTAACGTAATACTTTAAGATAATCTTACCACAGATGGAAGCCCGGTGGGAGGGAAAAGGCTCTATATTTAGTTCGCGTTAGTGGCAGATGAAGGCGTTGTAATTTTTACAAACTCTGCGGTACAAGCTAGAAGACCAGAAGACCAGCCAAGGTTGGCTTGGCACGCGCCTACGTTTTAATCGTGGTATACGAAAATAAGAATCCTTACCAAAAAAACAAGTAAATACCTTCTTTTTAAATAATTTAAACTCTTAGCCAAAAATACAAATAAGATATCTGCAAATAATTTTAAGATTTTTATAAGCAGGTAATTAATTCGCACTTTACTGAATTCCAAAACACTGAGTTGTTGATTTTGAATTATATATAGGTGCTAGGTAGGCGCGTGCTTGGTTATTCTCTTTGTTCTTGGTAAGACTAATGATCTTAAAATAGTTTCGGATTGTACTTCTTCTTACTGAGAGTGAAGGCCACTCAAGCCAAATAGAGCTTTAGCTTGACTTATGAAAGTTTCATACTATTAAAAGGTAGACACAAGAAACAGCCTACACGAGTGAGGTTAGTATAAGCGCTTAAATAGGTCAAGTTGTTCTGCTATTTGCAAGGTGGTTAACTTGGCGGCTACGGTTTCATCATATGTAGGTCATCTGAATATTATGTGGTTTTTCATAGTTCTTACAGTTGAAGCTAAACTAGTTTCTTCAGAAAGTAAAGTTGTTGTTTCATATCTCCAATGTTACATAGGAAAGATATCCACTTAACTGCCTAATACTTGCGCCCTCACTAAAAATGAGGTAAGGAAAGCGTTTTTGGCAGTCAAGAGAATACAAATTTTTGCTCTTTATCCTCAATATAAAAAGGTGCATCTTGTCTTGATATATATCTACTAACTAGTAACTACAGTGGTTCTATACAGTCAAACATGTCTACAAACCTTCAACATCGAAGCTTTCTCCAACGACTCTGGTTCGCTATTCGTCAATACAGAGAGGAGGTTGAGAATGCTCGTAAGTAATATTCTTCTATTTCTATGTATACCTATGGTTCTCTAATAACCAAATTTCATTTGTTAGGAAGAATTAAATGGGAGCGATATAATGTATATCTTGTTGATGCCGATGACCTTTGGTGAAAGGACTATTCCACCTAGTTCTCAAGCTGGCTTGAGGTCAAGGTGATGGGTTTTATCTGCAAGGTTGTCTGTCCCAAAAATAGTATACGCGATGCATACACTACCTTTGGCCCAGACCAACTTATATATTCCCAAGCTGTATGTTATTTCTTCGATTTTTCATCTCATTGCTTTACAATCTATTATGCTCAGCAAACTAGAATCACTCCGTGCTCAAAAGCCCCCAACCGCACATATTAAACATGGCTCTCATAGCTACCAATGGCAGCGACGACGACCATTTGGAAGGATGATTGAGGAAGATCCTGAGACACTGAGGCTGACTGGTGAGAATCACAGATTCATGAGTAGGCGACGTATGCGCGATCCTCGGCTTGAACATGGGGAAACAGAATATATCAATATGTATTTACAACTCGATCATATACCTAGAATCTACAACCTGCTCGCAGGCTCTTTTACATGGCTTCTTCTTGCGGGATACCTAGTGCTCCCCGCCACATTCACCTCTCTTCGAACCTCACACTCGGTAGCGCAAGAGGCCAGCAAAGCAGGTACACTTGTGCTGAGAGCTTATCAGTATCTACCACTGCTGTGGATTGCAGCTGTCCTTTGTGCAATCGGAGGAATGGGCATGAGCTGGTTATGGTGGACGTGGAAGTTGAATTACATCTGGCTAATCAATCGAATAATTATGTAAGTCTTCATCTTCATTTTTAATTTCCAGATTCTTTTGCTAAAACTTCTAAGTCCTGGCTTGATGAACTCGGCAACAGGACTTGCAACAACGATTATCAATATCTATACATCGAAAAATGGACTATGGTCTGTGACAGCGATTGTTACTACCGTAGTTACCGGGGTATGTACCGTGTTCATGCTGGTCATGTTCATAATATATGATACTATACTACTGAGGAGGGTAAAAGAGGACCATGAAAGAAAAATGCGAAAATTGCAAAAAATGCGAGAATCACAAAGATATCATCTGTGATCGAGACAGCGTTGAAGTCAAGGATACGATATATGGTAGTCTGTAGTTAGATATTACATAGATAAATAATATCAATAGTTATCTATAAATACTTCGCATAATAACATATCCCGGCTGCGAAACTTGAGTCGATAGATAGAGGAATGATGATGTACAAGACATCACTAAATAAACACAGATTAGAAGTCGAAAGTGGCAATGACGCAGTGAGTAGGGTCCTGCCGACCGGCTCAGGTATCTCATAGTCTGGATCTTGAGCTGAATATGAACTTAGTAGATAGATGAAAGAGCTGAAAAAGGGTGGGAATATGGCCCTATGCTGCAGCTTACATAGCTGTGATGAAGCTATAGGCGCCAGAGTCTGAGAGATATACACTTCTAAAAGAATTTCAAAACAAAAAATAACTCTATTGTAGCTTCTAAAGAATTTTCTCTATCTTCTTTCTTCCTCAATTGGCATTTGCATCCTCAGTTGGCATTTGTATCCTCACTCATTTTTTCGTCATTTATATCGGAATCTTCTTTCGTTTCCCTCTCAGATAGTTCTTCTTGGATGGTATGAAGGCCCCTAATGTACCCTTCCTGATAATTGACAACATTGGCTAACATAGAAGAAGGGGTAGAACAGTTTTTTTGTTCCAATTTCTTCTCTATATCCTTTGGCCCAAGGTGGATAGGTAACGGATACATCAATTTCTAACTTTATTAGTACAGTATATTTGATAAGACGTAAAACTCACCATATCATCCAGGGATGGTGGCCATGAGTCGTTTTCCAGAGACTTGTAAGTAAATAATTGGTTGCGATGAAAGACGAAAATTGCAATTTCTACTCCATCGATTTTACCTAGTTCATATGCTTTCTTGAAGAGAGTATTCTTCCTGCCTCTGATTGTTTCGCTTCTTCTTTTGCCAGTTAGTTCGCTCATGTTGAATTGCTATGTTGTTGAATGCGTAGAATAGGATGAAAACTACGTATGGTATGACTCCTTCTTTTTATACTAAAGAAAACCACTTTAGTAGAGGTAATTAATAAGCCTACCTTATTCAGGAGGCTGGTTATGACCTGTGATAGGGCGCTTACATGGTCATAAGTGACTCCTGTATTCGTAGGGCCTGTTGACCTAGCCAGGGTAAATATTGGTGGATGTACTAGAAATTTTCGTATAATGAGCTTGGTATTCCCTCGACAAAGAAAAAATTTCACTACAACTTCATAGAAAGCTTCAAGTATGGAAGCATTATACAACACTCTGTTTCATTCTAATTTCAACGTCTCCACATGGTATGGTATCTGCTTTGCTGTATTCTTTGGGGTATGGATAATCATTCACATCTTTTCTCGGCTTATCAGAGCTATATGGCTCTCCATTTCCTTCTATCTTCTCAAACACCTTTTCTATCCATTTTTGTTCCATCGAACACACTTCTTTGGTACACCGACAAGATTTGATGCTGTGGTGTGCACTATCTATATCGCTATCAATATCCTCTGTATGGTGGTCCGCCTCAAGTCGACCGGAGATCTCAGCGATAGAGCAGCTACTATGGCTACAATCAACCTTGTTCCACTTCTTTGTGGGCGAAGGTTGATTTTAATGACAGAATTGATGGGAATCTCCCTCAAAACCCACCTAGAAGCCCACAAAATGTTCGGCACAATGGTCATTATACAAGCGTTATTGCACACAGCTATTATCTCGGTGAAGAACTCATCTTCAGGGTGGACCTGGACATCTTTGAACACGTCGGGAGTCGTTGTAAGTTCAAAGCGCATTATTAAGCAGCCTTGTATTCTGATTATGATTCAGGGAGCTAGCGCTATAGGTCTACTCAGTATCATGTCTCTCTACTTCGTACGACGGATCATATATGAGTGGTTCTTATATTCTCACCTGATCCTTACCGTTGTTGCAGTTGTCGCTCTATGGTTTCATTTGATACCCAAAAAGCCGACAGCTCGAATTTTCTTGAGAATTGGAATATGTTTATGGACGATCCTAACTCTAATTCATGCGGCTATCTTTCTACTCAGGAATTTTGTACGCGGTAAAGCGATCGCGTCTGCTGAGGTTACCAATCTTCCCCAGGCAATGAGAGTTACGATTAAAGTCCCTAGGCCTTGGAATGTGAAAGCAGGCCAGTACATTTATATAACTGTACCTGCTGCTGGAATTACATCGATATTTCAAAGTCATCCATTTATGATTGCATGGTGGGATCGAAGTATTGACGGACTTACGATTTCTCTACTAGTCAAACCCCGTCGTGGGTTTACAGGGAACCTAGCACGATTATCTGACCAAAAGTTAACTGTCTTTGTGGATGGTCCATTCGGTCTACAACATGACCTTGGTGTGTTCGGGACTGTAATTATGTTTGCTACTGGAATTGGCATCGCAGGCCATATGCCTTACATCAAAGAGCTTGTGTGTGGCTACAACAGTTGTGAAGTTCGTACCCGCCGTATTCTTGTGGTATGGCAATTGGATGTCGAATGTAAGTTTCAAATTGAACAATCAGCATTGTACACTTCACTTACTTAACCGCAAGCTCATCAGCAATGGGTAAAGAGCTGGATGGATGAGGTCATAAAAATGGATACAGGCAGAGTAAGTTCTTTTTGAATTTGGTCCTTCTGGGTACTGACACAAGATCAGATTTTGGAAGTTGCACTCTACGTTCTGAAGGAATCACCCGCTATGCAAGATACAAACAATATGCCTGTTACAGATAAGACAAGCAGTAGTCCTGTTTCGGAGAATTTTCTCGATAAGCATAACTTGACCAGGCCTAAAGTAATCCCCTATGGTACTCACAAAAGGATAAACAAGATAATCGCTTCTCCCAATATACAAAATATCCTCAATGGAGAGTTTCGAACGAGAAAGGGAGATATTGTAGTATCTGGTAATTTCTTTATCCTTGAATTCTTGTTCTATACTAATTCGATACTCTCAGTCTGTGCAAATGGCGCTACGTCGATGAAAATCAGAAGGATTGTATCTGAAAATCTCAATGAACATATGAGACTTGTCCAGTTGGACTTTCAACCTTCGCTACGCAGGTATTTGAAAAGCTCTAATGAAGATATGGAATTTACATGTAGAGGTTTAGCATAGTTATTAAGTAGTGTTTCTAACATAGATAGTAATACCAACTCTCAGAGATACTTTATTGAGGTACTACGATTTCAGATAGCTGTAATTCAGCTTGGCTGCAGCGTAGATACTTATAAGTAGGTTTTAGGACTTTTAAACCTATCTACAGGTAATCTATAAATAAATAAGTAAATTTTAATCTACTTACTTAGAGCTGTACCGGCCCTCCTAAGCCCTGTATAGCTTATTATATACAAGTATATAGACCTATATAGAGGGAAATTACCTATTTAGACTACTTAACCCACCTATAGGTACCTCGACCCAGTGAGTATCCAAACCTATTAGGTTAAAGTCGCAGTCTAGCTTAATCAAAGGTTTTAGTTTAATTATCAAAGAGCTTTTAAGTGATAGGTTAAATAGAATTTCCTTAATCTAAAAGTCCTTTATCTAGTAAATAGAGTCCTATCTACAGTATTTCGGCTATAGTCTATTTAAAAGAATAAACTATACTAATGGCAACTGAGGAGGTAATGATAATATTATCCCAATAGATTCTAAATAACCTCTAGACTCTATTACTTTTGATGATCCTGGAATAATCTTTTGTTCAGTCTTAGGATTTTTTTTAGATTTCAATTTGACTATATCTTTGTAATCTGCAACTGTTCTCATATACTTTGGAAGAATTTGAGATTTCTGTATATTATTAGTTATATAAATAGAAAATATTCTTTGGAATTTATATTACGATTTCTTGATGATTTGGTGGCCATGCTTCATCGTCTGTAGATTTAAAAGTGTAATATACACCGTTTCTTCGAAAGAGTATAAAAGTATCGACTTTACAATCCAACGATATTTGAGTAGCTAATTTGAAGAGACTAACACGCCGTCTACGAAATTGCTCTGTTGAATGTCGTCGCTCTCGATATCTGGCTTGTGCCGTATCATTCGACTTTGTTTGTGACATTTTAGTTTTGTAAATATAAGAGAAGTTCTATTCACTTGATATCTACCTACTATGTAATATTTATATATATCTATCTGACTTAAAAAAAACTATGAGTGATTGAAGTGACCTAGCGATCTACAGTGGCTGATGACCCAGTAGCGGTTAAAATAAGCTAGCAGTAGTTGAAGTGAACTATTAACCGCCATACCTGAAAAAAAAACAGTAGTTACCTATAACCTAGTAGCCTACAATATTTGATGACCCAGCAGTAAATTATTAACCGCCATGGCTGAAACAAACTATAACAGTCAAAGACCTAGCAACAAGTAAAATAAACTAGTAGTTGAAGTGACTTATGTTACACTCCGTGATCAACTGTTGCCTCAACCTTAGGGAGATCTGATTAACGGCTATAGCCGAAATAAGCGAATGATAGTTGAGGCCACTCTGCTGTAGGCTATAGCAGAGGCCCTAGCAGCGGTTAGGATGACCCAGCGGCGGTTAGAATGACCCGGCGGTTAGAATGACCCGGCGGCGGTTAGAATGACCCGGCGGCGGTTAGAATGACCCAGCGGCCATTAGTATGACCTAGCAGCGGTTAATATAACCCAATAGTAGGTCTATTCAACTTAATATAAGTAGGTAGAATTATTTATAACTAGTAAAATATTTCTTCATTTCGCATAAAATTTTCCATCATTGAGTTTACAATGTCATCGCAGAAAATTTCTTCAGCTCGCAACGCTTTGCGTGCGTCTGCAATACCACCTACTATCAATGTCCTTGATCACAATATTCTTCAACACCAAGGACATACATCAGCGATTGAGTTTACAACTCAAAGATTACAATCTACCAAGCAATTTCCAGTACCATCGCCAATCGCTCGTGTAGAGGAGCTTACTCGGGAACTAGGATATCTCCGTCACGAGATTCATTTCTATCGGCGGTGTTTCGAAATATTTCATAAACTTCGAGAAGCATCTTATCATGTTTATCAGGAGCTTTTCCTTATTGTGTACTTAGCACCCCCAAGTAGGGAAAAACTGCACGAGATTCTTCAACGATTGTTCCGAGGGCTTGAGGAGTCTATAACCTGTGAAGTCCAAGCAGAGAGATCATGGATGGCATTTTGGGGTTTAGGGATGGATATCGAAAGTCAGGGAGGAATGATATAATATATATCGAATTAGGTGAATCACTTCTGTTGTCCTATTCAAGAATGCCCTCAATATAGAAGTTAGGATCAACTAAGTCTCAATTCAAACCTATATTTGTATTATAATAGTGATACAGTGATAATACGAACATCAGCTCTAAATTTTGAGTCCAAAGTGTCTTTATAAGGAATCTCGAGCTTAACTACTACTAGGAAGATCCTAATGAAAACAGTTTCTAACTTCTCTCTCGTCGTCTTCCACGACTAACACTACGACTTTGGTGGATTTTAGAATATTTATATAGGCTTTGCTCTAGTCTAGACTCTTTTTCTCCGTTATAATAAGTTTCTTTGTCTATATAAAGTGTTAATTAGATATAATTATACAAGAAGAATAACAATTACTTATATTTCTCTTCCTAGAAGATAGTAACCATAAAGTAAGATATAAAGTAATACTTGTAACAATTATTGAAGTTTTCATTTTTATTTCTGTTTAATAATAGTTGCAAAAATAAAGAAACTTAGATCTTGGATTTTATTAATTATATACGTTTGATTTTAAGTGAAAAGGTCTACTCTAAGTGAAGAGACCTGTTCTAAATAAAGAAGCCTACTCTAAGTGAGAGGATCTACTTTTAAGTGAAAGGGCTTACTCTAGATAAGGAGGCCTACTCTAAGTAAGAGGGCTTACTTTTAAGTGAGAAAGCCTACTCTAAGTGAGGAGGGCTACTTTAAGTGAAGAGGCCTACTTTAAGTAAGAGGGCTTACCTTTAAGTGAGGAAGCCTACTCTAAGTGAGGATACTTTATTTAAAGCAGGATAGTCCCTCTTAAGTATTTTCTCTATTTTTTATATTATTTAACACAATCATGCCTAAAAAAGCCAAAGCAAGGAAATATAAGCAAGTCGCTCAGTATCCAGATAATAAGCAGGTCCGGAAACTAGAGAAAAAATTAACGGATATACAAGCAAATTCCTTCGCTTTAGAGATGGAAAAGACCAGTTCCACAATTTCACGCGAAGAGAAGGCGAGAATAACCAAACAGCTAGCTACATTGGCTGAACAGGAAGAGGAAACCAAAAGAGAGATAGCTAGTATCCGAGGAAATTCGAAAGGAAGAAAGGATATTAAAAAAGAAGAAGAAGAAGAAGTAGAATGGCAAGGATTTGGGGATGAAGAAGAGGGAGCAGGAGAAGAAGCAGAAGAAGAAGCAGAAGAAGAAGTATGGAAAGGATTTGAAGTAAAAGTACAGGAAGAGGGAATAGGAGAAGAAGCAGAAGAACAGGGAGCAGAGTTTAGGGATGAAATGGATATTGACAAAGAGCAGACTGGAGATCAAAGCGAAGAGGAATTAAACGAGAGCTCAGATGAGAGCTCATCGGAATCTCAAAGTGATAGCGGACACAAATCACACTCAAAAGGCAAAAAAAACACTTTGAGTGATGATGAAGCTGATATTTGGAGCCCCGGAATGAAGATAAAGCCAGAAAACAACAGTGATGTCACAGTCGAGTTTTACAAAGCGATGGGAAGAAACTCATTTCGACTTCTAACTCAACGTGGTCCGCCAAATGCATCATCTTACAGAATGGAAAGGGAGAGAGATGCAGATTGTAGCTTCTCTCCAGAACACTGCACAGATCTTGTTCAAGCCAGGAATGGTGATCGTAAGAACCCAGATAGAACATGGGTATTCGAGAAGAAACATGCAAGAGCTATTCAAGGAGTAGCTCCGTTTCTGGATGGAGCTTCAATTCCACTGGATGCTGATTGGGATATGATTCATGACTGGCTCAAACCACTGCCTAAGAAAAGCGGTTCAAGAGCTATTGATGTCCAGGTATTGGTCAAATGGGAAATCAAGGGAGAATTGATCAAAAGCTGGGAAACAAGAACTACTATCCGTCGTCTTTGGGGCCACGACAGAGCAGATAAGGCTATATATGATGCTTTCGAGTACCAGGAGAAAAGATATGAAGAGTATCTCGGAGGAGCACGAAAAGCTACAGAGAGATCCCCAACCCCTGGTCCAAAGGGTTTTATACCTTCGCCTACACCAGAACCTGAAGCAAAAAAGGATAGAAAAAGTCGCCAAGTCTCCTTCAATGGTGAGAAGACATCTGTGTCTACCAAGGTACCACGCAAGAAGTCTATGAAGGAATCGGAAGATATTGATTCTGATCCGGATTTGAATGAAATAAAGATGCTCTATTGTCAAGAGAAGCTCGAGGGAAAAGATGTTAGCAAGATGACACCTATGGAGGAAATGATGTTCAGAAAGTATTACAAGAAGATGACGAGCATGGAGTAGTGGATATCTATATAGAGAGAAACGGGCTGGATCCTGTAAACTTCTCTATTAGTAGCTTTTTTTATTATTGGGATTCTTATTGGTAGCGTATCTTGTAGGTTTTTAGCATATAGAAAATCGTTTCAAGTTGAATTCGTCAAACTTTAATTCTTACAATGTAAGATTGATGATAAATATAGTGTTACGTCTCGCCTATAATAGTGCTACACAGAAGCGCTACTAGGACTAGTAGAGGCTACAGAGTAAGTATATATAAGTGGATTTTGGATTTTCCAACCCCTATACAAGTAACCTATAGATAGGTAGAGGTAATAGATGTGGAATTGAATCCACTTATAGGTGCTTTGAGTAAGTATCTATCGATTTACTAAGTCTAAAATGCAATCTATCTTAGGCCTTAGAGTTTGTAGTATATATTTCATCATTATATAATATAATATCTTTAAAGACAAAAAATAATGATATTCTATAACCAGCGTAGAACTCTAAGACTGAACTATTTTTTACAAAGGTTGTAAATAGTAGCTTGAAGAATCTCAACTTCAGCTCGTAATCTCAGCACTTCTTGTGATAAAACAAGATTGCTGTTTGTAATATATTGAACTTGTTGACGATTTTGGTTAAGATCAATATTCAGATCTTGAACTTGTGCTTGTAACTTCTGGTTAATTTCCTGAGAACGTTTGTACTTGTTTTTCTCAATCTCCATCATGTGAGTAGCTCCTGCTAGCCTTTCCTTTAAATAGAGGTTACTTTCGGTTTCGATAATAACGTCTTCTGATCCCGACATCTCGAACTCTTCAAGCTCTTCTGTAATTGTGTTCAAACCCATTTTTTTATCAAACGATATCTTGAATTGCAAAAAGCTTTGGAGGATAGACTGCTTTAAATATACTACAAAACTTAGCCTACCTTAATATGTATGCCTATCGAATAATGAAGGCCGTACAATTTCTATTATTAGAACATAAAAATAAATAGAACAAAAAATCCTTCTTAGCTTTGACTTTTAATTCTCCCTCTTCTTATCATTTCATAAGCATGAAGGATTGTTGTCATGTTCAGCTGATATCCCTCTGGCAAGAGAAGGAGAGTTCCAAGATTTCTTTAGCTTATTATAATCGATTAAGAACTATAGCCGACTCTCTACCGCGCTCATCAGCACAGTACCCAACATTACTATTTTTTCTTGGCCATAAATCAAAAACGGCTGCACTTCGAAGTATCTACAATGAAAGTAAGATCACTAACCATCGTCACTTTGGTGCCGCAAATATCAAGGTTGATCCGCTGACAACAAACAACGACAACCCTACGTATATCATCGATGTTGACATTGATAAGTTCTTGAAAGCTAGGGATTGTATCCGGAGTCCATGCCATGACACTGTTACTTACTCAATCAATGAACCTATCGAAATCGCCACATTATCAGACATGATTTATGGCAAGTTATTATCACTCTTCGTTGATGTCTTCTGTATCTTCGCCGACGATATTGGAGGACTCGTAGCGGTTATTCCTAAACTGGCCTCGTGGGCCAGTAAAAAAGGTGAAGTAAGTATATCAAGCACGTTTCGACCTCGGGTGCTTGTTGTAACATGTATTCCGGAGGAGGCAATATCTTCGGCAATTTCCGACTTCTTCACCCAAGTTCTAACTATTTCCAATTTCTCTGCCTCTTTTGCAGCTTTGAATATCGTCAATATAGTAGGAACTAGCCTCAAGACTCGAAACTATCGACAACTAGAGCCTATTATCACGCGTGAAGTTTTAGCTTCCAGGAATGCGCGTACAGAATCGGCAATGCTTTTCTCCTCAGACCACCTTGCGGTATACTTCAGGAAAGCTATTCGTCATTTTACTGAAGGATACACTACCGATTTTAATTTTGTGCTTGAGGCTAGGAGAGACTATCCTGTACGACGGGAATTCCAAGAACATCTCGTATGTTTCCTCAAATGGTGTATAGAAAGTGGAGCGCCTGATACTGCTATCTTCGACTTCATTGCTTCAGCTATTATCCTAGATAGTCTACCTCCATCGATGCACAGTAAGTTATCCGAGCATATCGTGTTTCGAGAAGACTAAAATTTCTCCAGACTTTTCCTCGATAGATATATTTACTATATTATACAGCAACCTATGTTGTTTAGCATTCCAAGAATTTGCACTACATCGCAGCACAACACCCCAAAGGCTATGCAATGACCTTTGTATAGTATTTTCACGCCTAAAATCAGATATGATGTTATCGAAGAGCACAGCACGAGCACTAAGAATCAATTCGTTGACACGTAATACCCACTTCGCAACTTTTAAAAGCATGTCTACCTGCCTATATTGTGTTCAGCGTATGCCTGAGCATGTTCTGAAATGCGGACATGCGATTTGTGATATTTGTGTCATGATATTTGGTACACGGTCCAGGGGGCTTGAGTATGTTTACGACATGGAAACGTGCCTTTTATGTCAATCGGAACAGCTATTGAGAATACGCCTTCTACCTCCAACCTGCCGTGCTCGACTGATGAGCGTCGATGGAGGAGGAGCACGCGGCATTGTGCCTCTGGAGTATCTTTATGCGTTGCAGAACACTATTGGTCTCAACTATCCGTTGCAAGATCATTTTGACTTTGGTATTGGAACAAGCTCAGGTTGGTGTATCCTGGAATACTTCAGACCTAGCACTAACACGTTCTAGGCGGGCTCATAATTCTTGCTATGTTCGCTCGATATTGGGATATACAGAAGTGCCTAAGATTTTTCCAGACTTTCGCAAAACGAGTGTTCCCATCCAAATTCGGATCGAAACTGTCTATTCTTGGGAAAGCAAAAAGATTTATTACCTCATATCTCGCCGACGGTCAGTATGATGCAACGTTTTTGGAGAAAACCCTCAGACAAGCCTTCGGCTTGGGACCCCTATTCGGATCGACCTCTCCTAATGTTAGCGGAATGAAGATTGCAGTGACAGCAACTACTATTTCCGATGCGACCTTATGTCTGTTTTGTAATTATAATGGCGAAGATATCGATATCTCAACTACAAGTAAGCTATCATAAGTACCTTTCGATTCAAGCCTAATTAGAAATAGAGCTTAAGCGTATACGATCATCCAAACAAGTTGAAGAGGTGCAGGTTTGGGAGGCGTACGTGACCCCACTCGTTTTCAGTACATGCTAACCCATGCTAACCCAAGGTTACAGTGCGAGATGTACTACAGCAGCACCATGGTAAAGTCAACATAGCTCATTCCTGTCCTTAAATATTAACTGTGCGCCAGGTTCTTCAAGCCTAAACTCCTTAAGAATTATGGTACATTCCAAGACGGGGGACTAAAATACAACAATCCGGTCAAGCCCGGTCTGCGAGAAGTTGCACGTATTTGGAAAGATGAAGAGTGCGACTTGGTGCTGTCGCTTGGGACAGGTTTTAGAAAGACGCTTTTGCCTACGAGAGCACCAGATGTTCGAAACCTCTTACAGGATGGAGCCGTTGCCCGGTTGTATCGAGCTTCAATGTCATCATTATCATTGGATGGTGATACGAATTGGAAGGATCACTGGTATAGTCTCAACCAAGAAACTAAAGATCGGCAATTCCGGTTGGATATTTCGTTGGACGAAGAGCCTAACCTAGATGATGTTGATCAAATGTCAAACCTGCAAAGCATTGTCCGAAGAAACACCGGCAACCTAAGGGATATTGCAAGGGCATTGAAGGCAGTGTCATTTTTCTTCGAGCTTGCGAAGCCCATCTATCGTAAAGGGACATCGTACATTTGTGAGGGATTTATCCTCTCACGCAGTCCTGATAGCTGCGCTTTGGTTTCAGGCATCCTTCAGGAGTATCCACATGCAAGATTCATCACAAACTCTGAGCTGCTGCTAGGGTTCCTTGAAGACAATGATGTTTGTCGAGAGTGTAGAAGATACCAAAAACCTATCTCATGGACTCTAAGGCACCCGAGTGATACTATCAACATTTATCTGGTCTTTAATCAGCTCCTTCAGAGAAGCATAAGTGGATTTCCACATACTGCTGATTGGTTTGAATCCAAACAAATGTTGCAGGCTAGCTTCGGCACCCCCAACCATAATGAGCACTCTAGGACACTCGAGAGTGATAACTGCGAGTGTTCCCGGCTACGGCGTGAGATAGAGAGTGATAGCGTTAGAGGAGTAAAGCATAAAACTGAGTCAGATGATTTTCATCGCAGAAGTAGTAAACGCCGTCGACTTGAATAATTTAGAATGTTGTATAATCAGGGGCATAGCAGAAGTTTTCAGGGTTGAATAGTAGCTGAGCTGGACCTCACGCTATATATAGATACTAATTTAACTAAAAAAACAAATATGACGAGGATAATCAATACTAGACAAGGTAGACTATCAAGCTACTTCTTTCTATTGTTACTATGATTATTTTATACATTAGACTAGTTATGCTTATCTCGGTGAATACTGTATTCTGCATAGATATACTGTCAATCTGGGTAAGTAGTATAATAAGTATACTGTAAAAGTCACTATATATTAACAGATCTGCAAAGGTTTATACTCTCTTGTTATCGCTCAGACTTGTTCGAGGCCTCCTTTTCGAATTGTGGGAGATTAGGGCAACTCTGACGATTGATACTGTATAAACACACAAGTGAAATGATGATCGTCTACATTTCCCCAAATAGTATATTTTATGTAAAAAAAGAAAAAGAAAAACTTCGTTCAAGACTGGAAATTGCGACAGGTATTGATGACTTCTATATAATCAAGCATTCTATTCTAACTAATTTCAAATCAAATCTAGGCGTTCCAATTTTCAACGATCACAGTGCTCTGCAGTTTCATCCACTTTCTCTGATTTGTGATTAGTATCTGCTCCGAGTAAAGGATGTTTATGATCATTACCTCCAGATGAGCTATCAGTCACGGAGTACATCTTAATCGAACCAGGTAAATAACAAACTTTTAGAGTATCGTTGCTTCCTGCAGTGACAATGATTGTCCTTGGAGATGCAGGAGTATATTTGAGTAGCACTGCATCTTCGTAGATAGGACGATACGAGGGCAACTCGTCGCCAGTATCTTTGCCTTTCTTATACGAGAAACTCATTCGACACATGTTTCTTTTTGAAAATATTAGATTGATGTGATTGATGTGGAAGATAAATTATATTGGGGATACTTGGGGATACACGTGTGATTATATATAAGCCCGAATACATACCGCAAGATTCACGGTAAGCTCTTGCCCCACGTCTGCGGTAGGCTCTTGCCCCACGTCTGCGGTAGGCTCTTGCCTCACGTCTGCGGTAGGCTCTTGCCCCACGTCTGCGGTAGGCTCTTGCCTCACGTCTGCGGTAGGCTCTTGCCCCACGTCTGCGGTAGGCTCTTGCTCCACGTCTGCGGTAGGCTCTGACCACACATTTAAAGTTTAGTACACTGACCAACGTCTAGACTAAAGGCCATGGCCTCAAGAACGTAAGCGACCGGGTGTACTGGATAGGGTCAAACGACTGATAGGTCAAAGGAACTCAAGGTAGATGAATATTACATAGGCCCCTTGGGCCGTTACCTCGATGCATTGATTCTTCAAGACTTTTTATACTTTACAGCTTCACATTACACCTTATTGCTGAGCTACAACAATCTTCAGTCATTGTGATTATGAGACTCGAATACTTGATCGAATGCATACCTGATTTCAGGACAGGTCTTTTTAGTGCAGCTACGCCGACTGATTTGATGTCGCTCACAAAAGCACTTGGGGGGAAGCCCTTAGGATCATGCAAGGAAGACTTCAAGTACATGAGTGTTTGCGCTCTGTTGAACATCAACATAGAGTGGGTCAACATGATTAATGAACTTGGGTACAACCTTATCATTGTTGGCAAGGATTTGGTGAAGCTGAATAAATTTCTTCACTTTCCAAACCTTGCAGCCTCATCGCCTAAGCTCCAATTCGACATAATGATGTACTGTACTCCTATCGTACCAACGAAAGATCAACATTATCAACCGCTTTTTTCTCCTCAAGTTTGTCGTGACTTGGAATTAGCGTTGGCCGGACACCAGCCAGACTCGGAGGTTACCACGCGCACACAGGTCGACGGCGCGTTTGCGACAGTCTCTGGAAGAGGGTTCAAGGCAAGGCTACGGCTCGACAGTGTTCATGAAACAGAGTGTCCATGGTTCTGGCCTCGTAATACTATGGACTTGGTGGACCAGCATACTTGGAAATCAGGACACGTATCCTACTCTACTTCATATATATGGGTCAATTATCTCGCCTTTCCAAATCTTGTACCTTCGATTCGAAAAGGCTATACGGGATTACTGGATCCCAAGATCCCACTACTACGCTATATGGGTGGAAGCATGACCCGAGGGGAAGTTGTTCCTATGATTTGCTTCGATATCGGAAAAGAACCTTTCACCATTGCGTTTTGGCCACCCAATCGAGCTACATTTGTTTGTAGATTAGACCTACGTACGTACGATATTCTTCCGGACCGAGCATCCGGGAGATGGGTGCTTTCCGACGAGCAAGAGCGGATTGTTCAACGTCCAGATGAAGCCTTCCTCAAGTCTATCTCACTGTGCACTCTAGTATAGCAATATTAGTTATTTTAGGGACCACATATTCACCTTTGCAGTGAGCTAGAAGAAGGAAAGGCAGGAGTTTCGGTTTGATCAAACTAGCTAGTACGGAAATATAGCAAATTTTCAAAGACGTCCAATTCTCAAAATCATCATTCTCCACCTAATGATCAGCTCTCTCATGATTCCGAGCATCAATACTACGACTAAACTTTTGCTTACAGTGAGGGTAACCACAGCTGTAAATTTGAAGTGCCGGGGTTGTCTTTCCAAGCTGCCGAGAAAGCCATATAATACGTGCTTGTCGACGTGCTTTCATTGATGCTGGGTTCCGATGTTCCTGTCCTCTATACGTCACTCTGATAAGCCAGTTCCTGGGATAGAACTTTTCAGTCCATAGAAGCCCCTGCATAGCAAAATCTTCGGGCAGAGGTTCTCTCTGTTCTTCATCCCAATGAATTTCGTCACCTTCAGTGAGCGCAGAATCCAATGATGTTTTCAGCAAACCGTCCAAGTCTTGCCAAGGGAAGTTCCTTTGTAACAAGTCCATAGCTTCCGGGAAGTGGGATATGTAATGTATAAATACAAGCACAACATGAACAAAACTGAGAATCCTATCGTTGGATGGTGAATTCTTCCAAAACATACGTAAAGTGGAATTGCTGAGAGACTCTGCTGAATCTATAGAGCTCGTCGATGAGATATTTTCGACTGATTGATCAGATCGGCCAGTTGCCTGATTGATGATTTTCATAAGCGAATTCCTCGTCGAACCATAACCTAATATTGCAGAAACATTCGAAATAGCAATATAGTAGCCAAATGTCTCTGTAGTTGATTTGTAGCGATCAAGAAGATCCAGAAATATCTTCTGTCGCGAAAAAAACACCATCTTCTGTCGCGATAGAAGATGGTAGTCCATGGAATTGAAGAGAGATTCGTGAACCGCGAGAAAAGCCTTCTCTAGCTGGTATTCCGAAATATCACTGTCAAGTATTGGGACATGAATCTGAGGAGGGTTGTAATTTCGGTAAGGCTGGATAGTGCACTGGGATTTAACCAAGTAATTCCAACGTGCCAAGTGCTCTCGAGGTGGCAACAACTGAGCAGTTCGATAGTATAATTTTCCACAGGTTGGTATTATGCTGGAGGCATTGCTATACCATATTCGAGCAGACTCGGCCCAATCCTCACTACTTGGCAGATCTTCGACACGTAGACTATCCGCCAAATTTCCTAGACATATCATCCAACTGACGTGTGGTACTATCTCATGTATCTCCCGCAACTGTAAGAATGCTTCTCGGAGAGCTGGACGTAAAGCCTCGCCAGTTTTCACGCTGCGGTCTTTCGTCTTCGCGGTGTTCCAACGTTTCCAAAAGACAAAGATGCCATGATAGATAAGTTTTTTATCTTTGCAGAGGTTAGAGAGATGTTCGCGAAACAGTTTATCAGCCTGTATAGTACTTTGAGTGTGATTCCAGCTATGACCTCCTCCGAGCATAATCGGCGCTGCAGCTGTATTTCCTCTTTCCGTTGATTTCTGCTTTTCGAATTCTTTCAGACTTTTGAGGTGATACAGAAAATACGTATACTTCCGCGTTATCTGGAGAAATTTGTGAACCCATAAGCTTCCTTCAGGATGTTTGAGCTTTGTTGTCGATGGATGGTACTTGTCCCATAAATTTATGCAATCCGATTTAATCTTGCTCAATATAGTATCCATATTTTATCGCGGGCCAGGAGTGAGGGTAAACTGATATAAGTTGGTAGCCGAGATTTCTGGTTTGTATAACGGTACACTAGAATGCAATGAACAGGACTTAGGAGGTGTAGTTGGGTGTTAAATGCTAGTGGAGGCGATGCTTTATACCCCTAATCTGGCTGGCCAAGCATACATGACCTTACTCTAACCAGTCTCTGATGACATTAATTTAAGAAGACTAAAGATCCCAGTACAAAGTTTGGAATATCCGCTTATATTTCAGAACTGTCAAGCATTCGATAGTCTATGTGAGAAAGGGAGATGTTCCCCAAACAAAGTATTTTACTACAATAAGTCCGGAGTTAATTATACCTATAGTTTCTCTGTGAATGTAAATCGCCTACAGTCTAAGATGCTACGATCATTGTTCACCAGATAAGTCATCTTATACACCAAGAACTCTCGAAGATTGACGGCAATAGGCTGCGGCGTGGGTGAGTTTTTGGACTTTCAACCCACATACGGATGACCCCCTGTTGACCCACGGATGAACCCCTGTTGACCCTGTTGACCCACGGATGACCCCCTGTTGACCCAGGGATGACCCCCTGTTGACCCATGGATGACCCCCTGTTGACCCTGTTGACCCACGGATGACCCCCTGTTGACCCACGGATGACCTGTTTACGCGCCGGGTTGCCCTAGCTGGTGCCACCCTTTCATATCACGTGTGACAGGTTTCACAGACCCCCCTAAGCACTGTGCAGCTCTGTGGGTAGATTTTTAACAAACACGGAGCACTGGATAGGGTTTGGCTACTTCGCTACCAAACAGCCAGGTCCTAATTTCAGATACGACTTGTCTTCAGGGTCTTATCATAACCAGGCCCAGAAGGAAGAGAAGTACTTCTTTGACAACGATGAACTTTGGAGCAGACGATAGAAGAAATTCCGTTCCAGATATAGTACAGCAGTCATACAAGAATTTCTGTCTTGTCAACTTGCACAAGAAATTTCAAAAAGGTTCGTTCGTCAGGTATATCTCAATCTTTACTATATATATTAACCTTATACAAACAGTATCCCCGGCATCAAAGGAAAAATAATTTCTTGTTTACGTATGATTGATAAAAAACTGGAAAAGTTTCCCTTACTGCCCCGCAATGAAGTCCAGTATATTATTCTAAAGCTGCTACTTAAGTTTAGTAGCCAGGTCCAAAGGTCGATAAATAACGAACTGGCCTCTGTAGACCACAGCTTCTACAGTCAGTAGAGAAGTTTATATAACGACTTTTATCAATTTATTATACAAAATCAGCTAGAGGTTGAGCTTACGGATCCATCTTATATTCTGAAAAGTGCTGTCATCGAAATCTCCAACGATAATAAGGATACCGCTACTACTGGAGTACCGGATAGCCCTTCCCGGAAGCAACCGCACAAGCATCTGCATAACCAAAATAGTGAAGCACCAGACACTCTACGCAAGCGAGGAAAAGCGGCTGTGCCTGCCAGCTCGTCCTCTATCAAGAGTGAAAACTCGATTACACAAAGTTCGTCAACAATCCCAAGCAGACTTTTGCCGATGAAAGGTGACCCGTTTGGTCATCATACTAGTAAAGGCGAGAAGTTTACTAGCATCCGCGAAATTTCTCGTACCAAATGCTGGGCTACTATATATACAGCTGTCGTATATGCCTGCCCAGATTGACGATGGTCCGCCGAAGGATCGTACACACACTTACTCATTGGTCTATCTATATTTGATTTGCGGTGCCACTGCTTCTAGCTGAACATAGCATATAAACGGTGTTAGAATCGAGGAGGCTGACGGAGATAAGAACTTGTTCTAACTTTGGGTTAAGGAAAACTTCTTTCTTAACATATATAACGATTGCACATACTTGTTTTAATTCGTTTAGAGAGCAAAAGGAACTGATCTTCAGGAAGTTCGATGCTTCTGGGGACCACAACGTAGGTGTACGTAGAGTGATTTCGCTAGTGGTAGATTCAAGCCCTTCAGTTAATACCCCTTTCTGCATCATTTCCAATGCTAACAGGCCTAAAATTCTGGCTACTGTGAACCCAGTCTCTTGAAAATGCCCAACCCATGCTAACTTCATTGGCTTTGTTATCACTACAAGTTGTGATTGAAATGACTTGCCTATTTTTACACATCCATCGGATGTGAACATAATGTTTGATGTATCTAATGTATTGAATGAATAACCATGCGTTGCTAGGTACTGCATACCGGTATATATCTAGAACATAAGCTCCAAGTTATGAGCTACACTGGGGGGTCAACTATACCTGATAACATATATTGGATACATGGATTTCTTCCAAATCGATAGGTATCGCGATTATCTGTTTGAGGGAAACTTGGGCATACTCTGAGACAATTACCGTCTTCCCATCGAACTTATAGACCTCAAGCAACTTTAGAAGATTTCGGTGATGGCACTCTAGAATTTCATTGAAAGGTAAAGGACGAGTAACTTCCTTCAATGTCACTATACGGGTTGGCGATGACAATGTGTATGCCACCTTGACTCTGTTGTGTCGATCAATTCCTCGAAGTATCTTGTATTTGGTATACGGGTTTTGTTGCAGGTTTATCTCGGTGTTCAGAGATCGATACGAAGGAGCATCAGGTCTGTTAATGGCAAGAGGCAAACGAGGTGGGATATGATTCGTGGCTGGTTTCTTGTTGGTACTTACTAACTGGCTGGTGGAATGTAATGGTATAGGAAGATCTGAATCTGTTCCAGGGAAGAGGGTATACCTCTTACTATCGTTCTCTAATTTATCACTATTCGAATCGCTAAGTAGAGATGCTGTTGGTGTATAGATTGGCTCATCATCACCAGGAAATCGAGTTAACCGCTTCGTAGCTTCGAAAGCCATTATGATATTGGTATTTTTGTCTTTAAAGTCAAAGAATAAAAGCATTGATACTTATCATGAAGAAAGACCTTGCATATAAATAGAGCCCTCAGAATTGTGTAGGCCATACTTTATACTATTTTTAGTTATACGAGGTAAAAAAGCATCTTAAAGCTCTCGGGTACAACTTTTACAGCAATCAAATATCTAGAAATGAATTCACTTGGTCTTCGGTTATTAGCATCACTAGAAAAGGATCTTGCGGAGAAGAAAGCTGTGCACTTCAGAGGTACAGCAAAAGTTCGAACTACACAACTACAATTTCTGGATCCTATTCGCCCTGTTGATCAAAAGATAGTAGATTCATTAATACGAGATTTCAGTGCGGAAGGTTGTCTCCAGCATGAGAAAGACTGTAGTGTTCCAGCGATAGTGGCTGATATCGACTATCAGCAAATATTATCATATCTCTCTCTGAACGAAGAAGATTTTAAAACCAAATCAATTCTACAACCTACTTCGTATAATATCCCTCTACATATAAATTTGAATTGCCTCCACGGACAACATCGAATCTTAGCAGCGAATAGCTATCTTCCTTCTGGCGATCAATGGTGGCTAGTAGATTTGTTTGCCCCTGGTATATATCTATAGTACACTTATCTATGACTTCACTAACTCCGAGTAGCGCTAGATGAGAGAGTACAACAAGTGTTGAAAGAAGGTTATTCGTATTCAACAAATTACTCGGGTGGCGAAATCTTCCGGCAAATCAGGCTTTGTCAGTTCAATGGTGATAAAATTGGAGAAGATAGATGGCGAGCTAGATTGAGTCCTAACCAGGATCGAGACCTTAATAAACTTCTCAAGAGACGGTTGCTTATTCATGCCCTTGATTCTATCCTACCATTCCGGGGGCTGTGGAGCGCATTCCACTTAGGATCGATGGATATCTTTTTATCTATTCGATGTGATGAGGTAACTCCAAGCAACAGGCTTATAGAATATAATACTGATTAATGTAGGAAATTTCTCATTATATCGAAGTAATTAGAAGAACTTGGAGCAAGATTTTGAGCGACGATGCGACTTTGATGGAGAAGTTAGATGAGGACACAGTAAAATCGATCGAATTACGGGTACCAGCAGTATCGAGACTGGACGCAGGATTTGTGAAAGAGCAAATGAAGACCAAAGCTCTCTTCAGACATACTATTGACCCAGTTGTTCGCAGAAACATTGAACATAAGGTTCTTGAGCTTGATTATTTGATCCCGAGTATCTTTACTCTTTTCAAGGATCTCAGGTTTTTGGAACCTGTTTCTAAAGCTATCCGTGCGATTCTCCCAGAGCCCGATGATAAAAAAAGGACTTTAAGGGAGAGTCTACGTTTTCTTTGCTTGGCTTCTACCAATGATAGAAAGTCTATCGATATTCAAGATAGTGAGATATCATTTTCTACGGTACTTGGATCATTTGATTATATTTTTGATCTTGCTATTCGCCAGTTATATCTTTGCGCAATGAGATATTTCACTGATCCCTCGAACCTTTCTTCAAAGAAGAATATGAATCCAATCCGCCAAACTGTCAATGCACCGAAGCGATTTCTAGGTTTCAGGCTCTTGAATCTAAGCCGTCGATTAGGTTTCCGGACTTTAAATATTCCGGAAGCTCTAGAAGATCCCACTGAGAGGTTACTGAATGATATGTTGAATACACTGCCGAAAGAGATATTTAGATTCCAAGGAAGCCCCCCAACGAGCCTTATTGAAGCTTTTACAGAGTACCTTTCGAGCTCCACGATAGTTACTAACAGAACTATTGCCCCAAGTATAACCTCTGTGGGAGTTGGGGAGCCACTTTCTAGGCGATGTGGTCGAGCTTGCGTTACTACCTCGGAGGATCGTGTACATCTATTTTTAAGAACAATGCATCGTCAATTGGGGGAATATGCAAGCGACGGGGTAGATATTAGCTCTTTCTTTGTGAAACGCTGTATATATCTCGCTTTCTTTGGTTATATCCATATATCTGACGAGGATAAAGGTGACATGAGTTCTAATAAAATGCCAGTAATTGCTGATGGGGTTAATTTAGATGAGCTAGGTATAGGGTCAGAGAGTGATGAGGCAATTCACAACACCGAACCAGAAGAACTGGTACTACAAATAGATGATGACCGTTCAACACACAATACAGAACCGGGGCAACTGATGCAATCGGCTCCAGAAATAGAACAAGAACAGCTTTTAGTCAATCCAGACTTGCAGGTTGATTTTATTGACGTGGAAGAGAATATTCTTGCGAGAGTGTCGTTCTCCAAGCAAGTGGTCAATGGAGCCGCCAAACATTATGCCGAGAGCAACTATTCATTAATGGATGAGTTTGGAAAATATTGGACATGGGAGGAGTGCTATGATCATCTAGTTGATATAGAAAAGAAAATTATTATAGTAGTTGAATCCAGGGGCCAAAAACGTCGAAAGTTGGGGGAAAACCCAGCAGATCATACTGTTATAAGGAGAATATGATACGAAGAAATACCACATAGCAAATAACATAACCTTAAGGCAAAATTAGTTCAAGAATAGATACGAAATCAACTGATAGGTACAACGTTTTAAGATAGTACCTAAGACTATAATGTACACTAAAATATATAGGTAACACTTCTAAGTAAAGTACCAAAAGGAAAGGTTACTCAAACTTTTGGAAGTACATCTAGTTACTAAAGTACTCTTAGGAAAAGGTACCTATCAATCGAAAGCTACATTAATATTTACAAGTAGCTAAGAAAGAATGTACCCTTTATTTGCTTGGTGCATAGTCTTCAAAATACTAGTACAACAATTATACTACTTAAAATCTAAAAATAGAAAAATGCTGTCTCTTATTTTTGTACAATTGTATTATAAAGTCTTAATTTTATCTTTCTTTGTTTAAATAAAATTTTCTTCTAAGATATACAAAATATCAAATATGAAACTACAGAACTTGTTATTTATTTATCTTATATGTTACTTTATAGTTCTAGGAACTGCAATTAAGGGATATCGAAATGCCGCCTACTTTGTTAATTGGTTAAGTTTCTTTAATCTAGTATTCAATTTCTACTAACCTTTCTATAGGGCAATTTACGGCAGACATTTTTTCCCTCAAGACTTACCTGCTGCTAATCTTACACATGTGCTTTATGCTTTTGCAAATATTGATGCTAAGTCGGGTACTGTGTAAGTTCTCTTATTCCTTTGTGAAGAATAGCATTTCTCACCAGATTGCCAGATTTCTATCCGACGACTATGCAGATATCAGTGGACGTTTTGTGAGCAATATTTCAACAAGCTCTGATCAAAATTTGTACGGTTGTTTCCAGCAGCTATATATCCTCAAAAAGCAGAATCGAAACCTCAAAGTATTGTTGTCGATAGGAGGCTCGACCTACTCTACTAATTTCGCTGGAAGTGTCTCTACTATATCTGGTCGACAAACTTTTGCATTATCAGCTGTTTCCTTAATCCAGAATCTTGGCCTTGATGGTCTTGATATTGATTGGGAGTATCCAGAAAACGAAGAAGATGCAACTAATTATGTGCTTTTACTTCAAGAAATTAGGGATGCTCTCGACCAGTACGGCGACTCTTTGGTTCCACCGTACCATTTCTTGCTTACTGTTGCAGCATCGGCTGGTCCGAGTATATACAAAATCTGGAAGCTCTCAGACATGGACCGATACATAGACTTTTGGAACCTTATGGCTTATGATTACTCCGGACCATGGAGTACCGCTACAGCACACCAAGCGAATTTGTCCCCAGCCGGTAACAGCTCTACCCCTTTCGATACTGCATCATCTGTAACATACTATACTGCTCAAGGGATAGCATCAGATAAGATCGTCTTGGGAATACCTATCTATGGACGGTCATTCAAGAATACGAATGGCTTAGGAGAACCATTCAATGGAGTTGGTCAGGGTACATGGTCAGCAGGAGTTTACGACTACAAGACATTGCCTTTAGAGGGAGCTGTAGAAATATATGATAATGATATCGGTGCTAGTTACAGTTGGGATGGAACAAACCGAGAGCTCATTAGTTACGATAACCCTGCAGTCGTAAACCAGAAATCGCTCTGGATACGGACTATGAACCTCGGCGGGGCGATGTGGTGGGAGAGCAGTGCTGATACACAAGGGTCGCGAAGTCTTATTGGAAGTTTTTTCAATGTTCTTGGCGACAATATCGAAAACGTGACAAATCAACTTTCATATCCAAACGCCTCCTATACCAATCTTAGGAGCGGCATGCCTGGGATTTCTACTCTTCCACGATCTCAAACAATATCATGGAATCCAGTAGACCCCACCTCGTCAAGTAGCCCTTCGATCCTTCCGATCTACAGCGTAAGTAGTGGCATAGCATCTTCGAACCCAACGAAAACCGGTTCCAGTTTAATGAGTCTATCTACGTCGTCCAGCTCATTGAATCCTTCGACTATTCTGTCCGACAGTAGAAGTAGCCCTTTAGTCTCCTCAAACTCAATAGAGTCCGAACTAAGTAGTCTATGTTCTTCAACCCAAATACCGGACAAAACCATATTATCTATTACAACATCCGAAAGAGAAAGTTCAGCTAGCCTGAAGACGACAACAATATTACCTACTAGCCCTTTATATTGGGTGTCGACCCTTACGATATGGACAACAGTATCTCCAACACCGGTAACAACAGCACCCTGCGTATCGTCGACCGCTGATTCAGGATGCTGCGTTTTTGCTACTATTTCGGATGTACCTTTGTGTATTTGTGGGCATACATATGTCGGGATTGTGGTATATGTCTCTTCCAATGATAAATCAACAACAACCTCCTTCCATTGCGGAACAGCGACGGCTATACCCAGTGGCTTCACCAATGTACCATTTAGCAACGGAATACAGATACCAGCTAGCTTCTAGAAAGTTAAGTTCTCATAGATATCAAGAATGGACTTAATGAAGAAGCCTCTTCCAGTTCTTTCCCAGATATGGATATTCGAAAAATGAAATTGATAATACATAGCTATTTACTGGATAAATACTCTTACTATCTCTTGTAGATTAAAGATTGGTTAGATAGCGATAGTAACTGAGTTATAAACTTCGGCTGAAGTCAATGAAATGTTCTTCCTTATATAAGTACCGTGCTACGTAGGAAGAGCTACTTGTTTAGGTGAGAATAAGGGCACACCCGAAGAGAAAGTACCCTGGTCTGACTGCTTGGATGAGAACAGGCGCCGTTGAGGTATTGAGCTTGAAGATCTTATTGGGGAGCTATATACTACATGCCTGATATAGGGAGATATCAAGCCGAGTAATATACTGATTGATCTGGCACCTCCGAATAGCCTACATTTCCGGTAGGTCTATCGGAGCTGTATAGCCCCCTCGTATATCCCATAGGCCTATCAGAATCCCATCAAATTTTACCTTTACGATAGCTCTATCGGAAGAGGGTTTCAAATAAGCTATATCAGTACCTCGCCGGCGTACCTAACCTCGTCGACGCAAATGAGCATTTCGACGAGAGTTTTCACTCCACTAATCATAGCGTAGGACAACGGGCATCCATCATAGCGGGTTCCATAATTGCCAGAAAGGTTAACGTCAGCCCCGGTATCCAGCAGCAGCCTGACTATTTCTACGTTGCCTCCTTTCAAAGCAGCTTGAAGTGCTGTTGGACCGTGTTTCCAGACTGTATTTACAAAAGCTCCCTCGGAAATAAGCAATCTTGTAATTTCAACATTGCCAGCTTTAATAGCACACAACTGTCTGAAGCTTGAGATGCCAAGGTGTCGCCCTCCTACGCGGATTGGCTCTCATCCACGGGACTTCTGGCTCCAGAAGAAATCGACGACGAAGACCCGATCGTCCACTCGTCACTGCTGTTATGACGGAACTCGTGGTCAAGGACTACGAGGTCGTATTCGTGGATTCCGGTTAGAGCATCACTTCTCTCGATGTAATCGTAATCCTAGTGGAAAGTCTTATCGTCCTGAATTCTCGGTAGGAAGTTGGTTTTGGAGATATAGAAAGCAATCGCGGCAAGGAAAGCACTAGCCACAAGATCCACAGCATAATAGTGAGACAGATACATTGTTGCCCACCACATCTATATAGCGTACGGACGTATACGATCACGAGAGGTCGTAGTAGCTCCTTCTTCCACTTATCTGCCGGCGTACGGAAGACCTAATCTGTCCTTTTACCCTGCCCCCGCTCTACTGAACACTCGTCACTCCATATAATCAAGCCCCATTCCTCCACTGCCAATCCCTCCATGCTAAGCACCATGCAAGCTGTTTAAGTGCATGCTCCTCTGTGAGCTCTGGCCGCTTCTTAGCCCGCCAATTAGAGATTCCATACTTCTTCAAAATCTTCTTAACTGTAGTAGGCTTACAACTCAATCCACACGCGTCGATAGCCTGTTTATAGGTTGCCTTTGGCCATAGTCGTATATAACGTAGTAGGATTCGTTCATCTCGTTCGGTATATGATTTCTTTCGCATAGCTCGTAGTATATCCTCTCCTGTCGGCCGTAATAGTATCTGCTTCACAGTGTATCGTACTGAGCCGCGATCAAGATTGAGGGCATCCGCAATCTCAGTATCTATAGCACCTTCAGACTTCTTCCCTACGATTAATACTTCATCTCATTATCCAATCTTCTGCCACATCCAGCCCACACCTGACCCGCTGCATAACCCCTATGATGCCTACTGCCAGCCAGCCTAGGAACGTACGCCTCTGCCAGCCTCAGAAGTAGAAGGTTATTTCGACCGGGGCAGCTTATCCCACAGGTGGTCCTGTAGTGGATACCGATATATGGGAGCGACTCTTGTTATGATAGAGAGTTATCGAAGGGGAACGGAGGTAGAAAGGTGTACTAGAGGATTGCCCATGTTCTGCTTCGCCGGGGGTGAGAAATTTTCGAGGAAGAATAATGATCTGACGATCAATTCAGATTCGTAGCCGGCACTATGTATAGGTGGGAATTCGACTTCTGCAAATCCTTACCAAAGGCCCTTCTTCTGATCCTACCGATCGTGAAGTCCAGTTATGTAGTTATCGTTTTAACAAAATGTATTCTTAAATGAAGAAATATAGTGTAAGAGATAGCTACTTCTTGAGTTTCGTAGAATACTGCACCTGAATAGCTGCTTGTGTTCGGTGCGGGAGAGCGTCGTGGATCTCCTCCCAGGAACAGCCGTCCTTCTTCATTCTCACTATCGTCTCGTGTTCTTCTGGTTCCCAACGAACACGCTTTCCCTTAGCCCGCAATCTTGCTGGCTGTACCCTGGAATGTGGAATGCTGCGAGGGGGCACGCTTTGCGCAACTTCGCTAATGCCCAATGCTTCGGAGAGAATCGGGAGATGAAGCTGTTCTGGAACATCTTGCAACCGAAACTCAAGATTATAGGTCGTATCATTTCCGATCTTAGTACGTTTAAGAAATCCTTGGAAAGGCCACTCCTGATATTCGGCGGTTGGTGCTGGCTCTACAAGAGAGGGACTTGTTGCGGATCGTAGTGAATGGCAATGATTGCTATTGCTGGCTGCTGGTGAATGCCTACCAAAGTCTGATATAGAAGAGATAGTTATAGGAGATGGAGTGGTAAAGGATGGACTTTCGATATAACGCGGCCAGAGACGACTTTCTATACTATTATGTCGGGATAAGGTTTGCTCGTTGTTGATAGAAAGTGATCGAGTTCTTAGCTGTTTTGCAGGTCGTACGTCGTTATCAATCTCGGTTTCCGATAGATATCGCCGTTTCCTGTATTCCTGCTGTTTATTCTCTTCCCCCTCCTTCGTGGATCCTACGGTTATAGCTCTGTGCTGCTGGAGGCATCGTTCCATCTTCTTTTCTTGGAAATATGGTTCAGGCGTATATTCAAGCTCCTCGAATGTAGGATAGCTAAGACTACTCTGGTCTTGATCGCAAGTACTCTGAGGATATGATAGCTCGATCGGATGATTCGAAGGAAGAGAAGGGGAGCCGCCGGCTGAGAGCTTCTCTTGCTCGTTGGATACCGGAAATAACCCTGCTTGGCAGCCAAATGGTCTTCTCTCACTTCCTGCCTCGTTGCTATCCAATACAACAGGAAGAGCGTGATGTATTGAGATCTCGGGTATGCCTTGCCTGCTTTTACTATGACTAGGCGAATCTATATCTGCAGTGTATAAGATCAGAAGATTGTTTTATCATCGTTATCAAGAGCTAACACGCATACCTTGAATATCCTGACTTTGGGGAAGTCCTGTCGAGGCTCCTAGGTATAATTGAGGATCAAGGATTGTCTCTGTTGAGGTAGGAGCGTTGTTGTCGATGTGCTGAAAAGCCATCTCATCATCCCGGACCTCCTGTCCCAAATGCAAGACCTCTCGTAGATTTACTTGTAATGGGCTATATCGTGCAGAAAGATCGAAGTTGAATTCATCGTCGTTGCTGTTGCAAATGGTGTTGATCTCTGTACAAAATGTTCAGTTACCATCACTAGAAAGAGAGTATATCAATGCCTCAACAATAGAGCTAGCGTACCTCGATCTTCCGAACTGTAGCCTGAATCGTCATCGCCATTTCTCCTCCTTCTTGACTCATTGCATGGCTCCTTGGTAGGAAGAATACATTGCTTCTGAGCAGTTGCCTTCTTGGAACGTGGGGCAGTTGGTACATAGGTATAAGGGATAGGTTGAAAAGAAGTCATTTTGAGGAATGCGAAAGTGATTGACGATATTCAAGAAACTGCCTGATCTCTGTGGCTACTGATGACAAGTCAAATGGCTCGGAGGAGGGATGCACAAAAAAAGTAGAACGGGGAAAATGAAAAGTTTAAATACATTTTTCGGGCTACTTACTTAAACGTACTATCTGCAGTCTTCCGCGTTCTCTCCTCAAGCTTTCGCCTATTCCAACCTGCAACTCTCCTCAGCTCTCTATCATGCAGGCCATAACCGGCGGACGCTCCCATTGCAGCAATAAACAGCTCCATGCGAACTATATCCTAGCAGAAACATCAAGCATATCGCATCACCAACCCGCTTCTATAGCCTACCACGACCCTTGTGACCACCCACGTCCCATCCATATGCGCCTCAAGTTCTTGAACCGCCAGTATTTGGCCGTTTGCTTTAGAACATGTAGGAGACTGGAGCATCTCTGGTGGAGATCGCCCTGTCTCATCATAAGTCAGCCCAATTCAAGGCATACGCCACCTTTGACTCGTCTTGGAACGCGGAAAGGTTGTCCGATTAGTTCTGCTTTACGATGAAGCGATTCGTGACACGGCTGAACAACCAGGCAGGTACATCACTATCGTGAGGCATTTTTGCGATTGGGCAATACTTAGCGAGGGGCCAAGAAAGACCGAAACGAGCCCCTCGTCACCAGCGCTATCGAGCACGTAGTCGAGGGGGTTGGAGATATGCAAGGGCAAGGAGGACAGAGGCGGATTGGATAGAGGTGTGGACCTCAGCGTGTACTTTGGCTCGTGCGATCAAAATTGTCGAAGTCGCAGTAGCAGTTTGACTTAGATCACTAGAAAGACCATCCTCTGCAAGCTTCCGCGTACTCTCATGACGCAAACACCTTGTTCCTGACACAGCCCTTCTCGCGCAAGACATTTCCCTAACGTCATTTCTCGATCATCGGTGACAAAGCGTGCATATTCCCAATAGCCCCTTCTCGCCTATCCAGCGTGCTAAAAGAACCTTCCCTTTGTAGATATGAAACTGTGCAGCTCCAGGTGATCGTGTATCTACTCCGGCGCCAACAAACCATCCTGTCAAAAGTAGGATATTGAGCTGGTGATCGTACGGCGAGACCGATGTAAGGGAGATTGGAGGTGGGTCGGAGTAGGAGGACACCTCAGCATACGGCCATCTCCCGTGTAGCTGAACCCGAACAACCTTCCCTTTACAGAAATGAGACCCCGTAGTGTAGATCATGCTGCGCCCATTCTAGCGCCGCGGAAGTCCTGCTGTAGGCAGCACCCTGGGCCAATTGGTCCTCGGAACAAGCTCGATCACAATATCCATCCTTCCAACATGCAAGGACTGCGGATCGAGCTCCTTCCGAGGTCGTATGATCTATTTTCTTGTAATCTTCCGTGTCAACCTGTATGCTTGTGATCTATGCCAACGCCGGCGTTTCGTATTCGGTCCGTAGGATGCTCAGGAAAGCCTGCGATATTGCTTTTTTTATGCAGATCGTTATCTGCCATAGCCACACCTAGCAGAAACCAGTCCTTCTCGTCACAGATCAGCCTAGATGCAGGTATCAGCGCATATCGTCGTCATACCGACCTGAGGGGCTCACCGAAATCCTTACCCCAATGCGTAATGTAACATCGCAATCAGACAGAAGCTGGCCACGTTGTCGTGAGGCATTTCTTCCATTGGCCAGGTCATATCGTATAGAGATGATGCCAAGTGCAAGTCTCCCCTGTCGCGGTCACCGAGCAGGTATTGCCTTGAGGATTGGGATAATGTAGCAAAGAGGCGAAGGAGGCGAGGGCAGCGACTTGGGCTCATGCTCGTATCTCGAGCAATGCGATGCCATCTAGAGGAATGATTGCCATCGCAACAGTCACAAGCATCGATTCCAGAGTAGCAGATCAAGGAAGGTCGAGGGGTTTGGCTTCAAACCGGCCGTGCTATCAAGGCTCTTCAGCTGTGATGAGGCATACTGAGTGGATCCCCCCAACAGAGGAGTCGATAGTGCATAACGCGGTCAAGCCGCGAAGAGAGGGGTGTTAGGAGAGAGATGAAGAAGAAGTTGGTTGAGGAGAGGTGAGCGCGAACTTTTATAGATGTTGAAAGCGGCGGCCGGCCCGTGCACGCACCTTGCCTGATGCGGCGGCCGCTAAACTCGGGGGGGCAAGCACCACGACTGAGATTATAATTTTAATATATAGAAAACTAATAAATAAAAAAATAAAAATAAAATAATTTTATTAAATTTTATCGAAAAAGTTTATTATTAACTTTAAAATATTTTTAGTTTATATTTAGATTTTAAGATATTATAATATAGTTAAAATTAGAAATCAGATATATTTATATAATTAAAATATATAGATATATAAAAGTTCTATTTTTATACTAGTCTATAATTTTATATAAACTGAAATACAAAAAAGAAGTATATATAATATTACCTTATTAGTCAACTAATACGAAAGTTTGATTCAAACTCGATAAGAATACTTTGTTGAAAGCACAAGCGTTTTAAAGCCCTGTATTTATAGGCCTACTCGTAATCCGCTAAATCGGTCAATGAGACACTTGTTATTCAGTAGAATTGCTGCGCTCAGAGCCTGTATTTACAGGGCCCAACAGCTTGTTATTCAGCAGAATTGCTGCGCTCAGAGCCTGTATTTACAGGGCACAACAACTTGTTTTCTAAAGTATCCAATCAGAAAGTAGAGACCACTGAATTATAATGCTTATACCCTGTAATCACAGGGTGTTTTCCTAAAAATTGGCCTACTAAATTTATAGACTTACGGCGCTATAGCTACAGGGTACTCTCATCGAGTCTGAATCAAACTTCCGTATATCTATGAACTGTAAAAAGAGGGGTTATTGCCAGCGAACAAAACTTTCCACCATCCAAGTCTATACAGGATTCTCCGATGGTAATACTGAAATCTCTCTGAGAAAAGATATATAGAACTGATCCCCTTTCAATCTTTTTGTCAAATTTCCATACAAATCTATCTTGTAAAGAAAATAAGTTACTCTCTTCTCCTGTTTGATCATATATCCAAGATCACAGATCTATATAATCAGTTTGTCGTCCACAATGGCTACCACTCTCACCACTTCCCACGTCACCAAGGCCTTCGAGAAGATTGTCGACCCGTTCCGCAACCAGGGTGCGAGTCTCTCTGAGGTCATGGATACCATTGAAGCCTACGCCGACCCTAACATTGTCTTCCATGTGGTTGGTCAAGAATTCTCGCTTGGATGCCATCTCACTGGCTTCGAAGCCATGAAGAACCATGTCCAAAACCAGATGGCTCCTTCTTATCTTAGCGCTTTGGATACCTCCAAAGAAGGTCAGCAAAAAATTGTCCAGGTCATCGGCGGAGTGGATGACAAGGCGGTCATCCAGTTCGAAGGCAGAGGCGTTTCCACTGCAGGTAAAATACTCTACCCTGAGGCACCAACAGGAAACTTGCAGCTAATCTATTTGGCGTTTCCAATCATCAGGCAAGCCTTGGCTCCATGAGTCTTTGCTCGTTCTTGAGGGCAATGGTAAAGGGAAATTTGCTAAGGTCACCGTGTTCATGGACACCTTGCACCTCGAGAACCACTTCCTCCAGGCTACCAAGTAGACTTGGATAGAAGTTCACACCTTTGATCGGTGCAATTGAAGGACTAAGATAAGTGTGCTTTGTAGCAGGTTGAAGCATGCAGTACAGATGTATTTGAGATTGCAAGTTTTAGTTTCTACAGAAACGAAAATTTATTACATATTGCTCACTTCATTCTGGGTCTCAGATGAGTATGATTCATCTATGATTCCACTATGATAAATTATGATTTATTGTTGCTTTTTAATTAGTGGACTAAAATCTTCATGTGGTAGTCAGTATGTTCAAGCTTGTCCCAATATTCAGTTGTGCCTAGCCACCTTCGAGGGTTGATCTACAGTGAATTGTTATCCTCAATTGGTTCAGTTCATATAACTTATTGCCTATCACGATTTTTCTTCAAGGGTATTCTTGCAAGAATCCACTTCTCGCCCAGAATTACTCATATTTGGAGCTGTCTTAGAGTGTGAGCGAGTCACGCGTATGATAGAAGCTCTGTGTTACATGTTCTCAGCCGATTGAACTAGTAAGCATTTGGAGCGGCTCATGTAAGTCTCTACTCTTCGCTCTTTATCGTCAGTGTATGACAGCAGACGCTAAATATCAGATGTGTGAGCTCGCTGCACCGGCCTCTCATATACCCCGCACAGGTGAAGAACAGAATGAGAGATTTGTGAACATTCCAAATGCTGTGACACACTGCTATGGGAGAAATCCGCATCTACTAGGACAACATCGTTCTTGGAAAGTCAGCAACGGTATTAACCCGCAGCAGAGCAGCGGAGATTCGATGTAACGTGGTCTATCTCAGCTCTGTCGCAATATTTCTTTCAAACAATCTTCTCAACATTCAAGAAATGGTATCAGGAACGACTGGGTTGAAATCTCGATCACGTATGACCAAAGCTGCATTCTATATGTAAAACGAGGGGCGTTGTACGACTTATATCGACACTGCCAATTTTGATTAGCAGTAAGTATACTGCTGATATCACCCTACAATAGATGCGGGGTAGGCCGCTTCTGGCTTGTGTAAAACGAGGGACGTTGTACGACTTATATCGACACTGCCAAGTTTGATTAGCAATAAGTATACTGCTGATATCACCCCATAATAGATGCGGGGCAGGCCGCTTCTGACTTGTGAATGCAGATCAATATATAAGTTAGACTCGAATTTCAGCTCGGGCAGATATCTACAGCAGCTTATAGCTATACTATTGGCTGGCTTAAACAATCTTACAGCACCGGCATAATGTAGTAGAGCGAAATAGGATAGTTTTTAGTTATATTCAATATATGAACCTATACACTATATTTTAGTTTGAAATAAAGTTCGATTACTAAATATTAGAGAGAGAATATTATAAAATAAGTTGAAAAATATAAAAAACTAAAATAAAAGAGAGATAAATTTATATATAAAAATAAAAATAAAAGAAATTATAATAAATTTATTAAAATTAATATCTTTAATAATAAAGAATATAAATAAAAATAAAAATTTTATAATAAATTTAATAATTATAATAAAAATAATATCTTATTTTTAAAATATTAAAATATTAAATTTAGATCGATTTAATAACTAGTTAATATAAAAGATTTTTATTAAATAATAAAATTATAATTTAAAATATTAAGTTAATATAATTAATTTAAGATTAAATTTTTTTTAATAAAATTTATTTTTAAATATTTAAATAGTAATATTTAAATCTATATATATTTTTTAATATAATCTTTAATATTTTTATTTACTAATTTATTAAAATGAAAATATAATATTAATAAGCTAAAAACTTTATTAATTTAAAAGATTAATTATATTATATTCTATATATTTTTATTTCCCAGAACTCCTAGTTTAATATAAAGCTAAGTACACGCTGAGAAGAAAGAAACTTACAAGGCTAATTATAATACAAGTGTCTGGATGTAGCTGAACGCAGCTGGGCATGGCCGGATACAGCCGGGCCTATATAGCTGCTACAGCCGCCGGAACTGCCGGGGCTCCAAGCTTATATAGTTAGCAAGAAA